>UYRU01044799.1:6858-17210 GCA_900617775.1 Dibothriocephalus latus | reverse complement strand
GTCTAGCCAAATTTCATAATTAGCGTTGCATGGTCTTCGGCGGCTACTGTTTGTCTATTTAAGGTGTGTTCCGAGAATTTAACTGATTTGATATTCCATTTTGCTTAGACTCATTAAACTAAAAATGACAAGACACGGGCCAGAAAATCCCGTTATACTGACTGCTTTCCGATTGAATCTAGAGAACCTAGGTATTGATTTAATGCTACGCTAACAGTTTTTCATCAAGACTGTATAAGGACTACTGTTATAGATTTTTTATGTTAAGCTACGTATTGGAGCACAGAAATATGTAAAGCCGCTGCCTTGGATGCAGCATTGTGAAACCTGTATTAATCGGAGGAGTTCTGATTTTCATCACTTGCATAAAATGTTTACTAAAGTTTTCCAAGCGAACAAATTAGCGTGACATAAGTAATCGTTGCGGCCCTTTTGCTCTTCTAAAGGGTTACCTGATGCATCGAGTGGGAAATTTGGCATTCTTGAATGGGCTTAACGGTCTTGAAGCAGCCGCACGTTCTTCCACGTACAGGCTTGTGCGATTCACCATTGTTGAGGCTATCAATTATATCTATTAATAGTTTGCGTGAACATTTAATTTGCAATTAGTGAAAGTGGTCGTTGTTTAACTTCTTTTTACGTCTGTATTCTAAAAACAGATGAATCCCGTTATATTTTGTGTATGTAGAGAAGCACTTGAACCTGATATTTTGAAAATGGTGCATCGGTTGAAAACATACAACGTAAAAGATACGATCCGAGGTAGGTGTCATAGCCAGAAAAATTACAATTTAAATGTGCGAAATTTCGCTTCACATGCTTAAGTGGATGCAATTGCATATTGCCAGATTCCAAAAGGTGGCGTTGGATTGCAGAAAATGAAAGATTTCATATGAGTAAAAAGACATGTACTATGACAGCCATTTCCAGATAGGCCGTGAAACTCCAACTGCTTGTACGTTGCTTCCTATAAAACTAACCAGTTCTTCATGCGAATAATACAAACCAAAAATGCTGGCTTACAAATACGTTTATGATAATTATTTGACTTTTTATTCACAAAGTTGGTATTTCTTCTAATTTCAATTGGATTTCCGAAAAGATTTTGCAGCAAACAAATAGGCGACCTTTAAACTAACCACGAACTTTTAACCCGGGTTTTGCGAGGTGCCAAAAATGAGCATTCCGAGCAGAATATATTTAAATAAATCTGCAAATTAAGCTTATTTTAAAGTCTTCTTCCTAACTTATTAATGGTGAGCTATTCGCAGTGCAGTCAGGTTTTACTCATAAAGTATTCGGGTTTGATTACTTGGTAACAGTTTAGTATAAGGTTCACTACGAAAACCAAATCTCTTAAATTCTTTACTGCGTGACCGACGGTAATGATAATTTATTTTTATCTTTTATTTGTTTTTTATATATTTATCTTGAATCTTTACTGTATTATATATTCTTATTTACTTTTCGATCTTCGCACATTTTGTTATTGTTATATATTAGCCTTTAAAAATAATTTTATCTGATAATTCTTGCTTTTCGTTGATATATTTCTTCCATTTTCTCCTCTGTGCCCCATAATATAACACCGTTATAACCACCATTACCCCGGGTATCAAAGGCCGTCAAGAGACTCATCCAAATTGTAACATAGAACTGAGTATTACAGTTTTCCTTGAAAACTTTAAGAGTGAACCTCATAAGGGCGCAGGAGTGGCAAGAGTGGTGACCAGAAACAAGAATGCTTACTTAGGTAATGAAGAAGATAAATACAAAAAGGTCCACTTTCAGTCAGAAATCACGATTAAACAACTAACGCCAATTAACTTTCTTTTAGTTGACAGATCGTCAATCCATATGACCTTAGCCTCCAGGGCCCGCTCGATATGAGGATTTAGTCCAGGGTGTGTCGGTGTCTAGACTTGGGATTTCGCTGGCCAATAATGGAAAATAAAGCAAAAAAGGTCATATTAGTGGCTCTAATCCGGTCAATAACACTTCTAGTGCAACCCTGAATTTTTCTTCTAAACGACGGAAACGTTTTTAGCACACTAGATTCGTAAAAATTGCCCACTTAGTGCTTAACGCTGTTGAGAGCAGTAAACAAACACTGTACATGGCTTTTCTGAAGACAGTCAGACCATTTTGGTAATTTTTTGTAATCTGTAGGAAAAAGCCAAATTAAAGGACAAAAAGTGAGAGCCTCCAACAACCCGTCTGCCCATTTATGGCAAGATAAAAAAATGATATTTTGGAAAAGATCTAAACTAAAGATAGGCGTACTTTTGGACATTTTATTACATGAATAACAGCATAAATTTCCATTTCCATCTGTACTGCTGCGTTCGCTTATGCGTTGAGAAGGCCACTAGCTGCACTTTCGCCTGGTAGCATGTCGCCAGGCTAATGAAATAAGTATCCACCTATTCGGAACAGAACAGCATTTCCTGTAGGCCTAGCACATAAGCTAATATAGACTGGACGTTTTTATATGCGTTGGCCAGACTGTATTATAAACACCTTAATATACGTTGCTGATGTAAATTCGCGAGCCCAAATAAGAAATCATTCAGTGAGTGCGATTAAAATTACCCATACATGTTTCATTAAGTGAACTCTTCTACCTTCGCAAAACGTTTCGTAAAACATGTGAAGCATTTTTAGAAACATCAGGTTTCACTGTCGGAACAAACGTTTTTTGCTACATATTTAATGTGGAGGTTGAAATGGTCAGTAAAGTACTGCGTACTAGACCAGGCCTTTAATTTCAGCCCAAAGAACACGCTTTTTCCCCCACTTAGATGATAGTTACTGAACAAAAATTGTGTCAAGAACAGACCCCAACTCGTACTCATAACACTGCACACCGAACATCACGAAAGTTATTTCAGATTTACCATTTGGGATTAAAAGCAAAAATCTTGATGATACTTTCGGTGACACATCTCGGACAATAAAAACATTTTTCATACATAGCGAAATATTTCTGTGCCACAGAATGCGGTTTACGGTGTTCAGAATATGTATCTGAATGGGTTTCCGAAAGGCATTTTCAACCTTATCAGAATGCACAGGCATTTCGAGAAATATGAACAAAAGCTATTAGAGTTAGACAGTCAACACCTCCAATAAATTTTTGACAGTATTTTTTATTAAAATTGAAAACATAGTAAGGATCCTGAAATAGGAAATTTTTCCTGGAACACTAAAAGCCAGTACTGATTTAGTTTGAACTGCTAACACTTTTTCATATAAATAGAAATTACATTCAAATGAATTATTGAAAAGACCTATCTTACCGCAGGTCTACATAGCGGAACACTTACAGCGCTCTTCAAAATAACTTTTAGTCATCTTTTTTGAATTATTAATGTACTCTTGGAAGAAAAAACAAAACCGAAACGATAATAATAGTCGAAATATATGAATAAATGGCTAAAAGTGCTGTTTTTTATATATGTCTAACATTAAACATTTAAAGAATTTGGATATCCTACTAGGTCAGTTTAAATGTAAAAAATCAATGGGTAGTTTTAAATTGGAAAATGATAGACAATATTTTCGCCAAATATGTCTACTTTGCTGGAGTTACTCTTGTGCAACTTTAGACCCAGGAGCAAAGGCAATGGACAAAAGTGCACAGAAAGTATCCTAAAACGAATTCTTCTGGATAGTAAAAAGTTTATTGTAAAAGGACATGCGTAATTAAACGCGTTGTCATTCGTTGGACGGCCGGAGGTAACGGTTGAATTCAAATATAGGGCAAGGCACAATGAAGCTGTATAAGAGATTCTCTAACGTCATAGGAAGTTAGCTTGCTGCTCCGGAAATGATACATCAGAGCAAAATGCTAGTGTGCATGCCAGCAGATTAATAGGACAAATGAATAACCTAAAAAGGGAGCCTTTCGTTCCTATATATGGAAATGACTTTTTTGACATTCGCCCAAATGCCCTAGTGGCTATAGTTTTGAAGTTTCTATCTATGATGCTTACATGCAAGAACATGTGCGCTGGAGCTAATTGGTGACTAACATAAGCAACTACTTTAAATATTTACGTAAAGCATTATTGGAAAAGCCTTTAAATAAGTACAGACTATAAAAAACTAACGGCGGATATGTGCATAATATACTAAATAGAATGTACTCAGAATTGTTAGTATTAATAATTAGTTCGTTTTATTCAGGTAAACATCACCTGTATACTGTCCATTTTTCGTGTACTGAACGAAGAAAATAAAACATTCCACCTATAAAATACTTCCATTCGGCCTTCGTTATAACCTCAAACTTATCATTCCCACCTAATTTACACGAGAAAACTTTATAAAATTACACACACTTTTTTATTTCCTGGTTGGTTTCACAATAATGCTTCTTTATGCTATAACAGTAGACGTTAAGCATCGGGAAACCGACATCAATATTTGCAAAACGTGCTGATTCATTTATTTCTTTGCTGGAATCGCATAAAAAAAGAAAATTAACATAAACATCCAATTTTGCTTATTCAAAAAGCACGTGTTGTTACGTTAAAATCTATTTTTCTAAGGCAGAGGTCGTTAATACAAGTATTTTATTTACAACTGCAGAACTGTCTGCCATATCCTCTGGGCAGAAATACAGGATTTTAGGATGGAGTAGGCAAAATTGACGGCAGGCAACGCTGATTGTTACAAATGTACTCTAAGGCAAGAAAATGTATGCAAACACATACCTTTTTCGTCAGCGAAAGGATACATTTGTTTCCAGGGTACCTTCGGTTTTTGAGGAAGTTGCTCCAAGTAGCTGCGTGCCTATAACATTATGATAAATGGTAGATTAGAGATTTTAGCCTTGATCAAATTGGAGTTTGAAAGAGGTTCATCTTCGTTTGGTTTAAGAGCCGTTTGCATTCACTTTTCATCTTCATTTATTTAATTAGAGGGCAACTATGGTTTAAAAAATATTTTTATGAAGAAAAGATAACCAACTCAACGGTATAGTTTATATGTCTTGCTAACACACGTAGGCGGGGTATCAGAAAGTCTACTTCTCCGAATCAGTGTCTCCTGTCCGCTGCCACTTCATATCTTTTGGACAACAGAAGTTAATTTAAAATTTATTTTTCTAAACTGACGAACGGAATACAAGCCCGTTTACACTCTCCGTCTACTGGGTGTTCCCATTGCTATTGCAAAACATCTTCGTCGTTGCTCAAGGCTTCGAAACCGTCTTTCGATGTGTTTTCATGCCTGAAACGTTTTAGGCCCGTTACAATTTGCCAAAATATTACAGACACTCCTCAACGAATTATTTTCCAGATGGCCATCCGTAACTGAAACAGTTTGATGTAGTTCTTCACCATCATTTACGTTGAACTATAATTTTGATTCGTAAGTAATCATGATAATGTGCATGGTTCTCATCCTACAACTTACTAGCACCCAGCAAACGCAAACTGGACGTGTTGAGTTTCTTTGTGCGTATGTCTGAAAGCTTATAAGTTTAAAATTCATAAGTGGAGGACTGTCAGTACTTAGGCTTATTTAACCCTTGTTAGCAGTCATTTAAAACGTTAATACTAGTAAAGTGGAGCCTCGGATGACGACCAGCTCCAACTACGAACATTTCAGGTAAAGAGCGAGCCATTGGCGGAAACATTGTCTCGATTGGTTGGCTTCCACTTAGTTAAGGAATTGTCATTATGTTTCTGCGCCTATGTACGACGTTGAGTCTTTCCCCCGGACGTGGGTCCTCAGTCATCTGCAGCCAATCAGTGAATTGATGCACTTTGAGTGGCTACGTTTCGCATGACAGACGTTTCACATGACAAGCTAGGTGTCTGAACTGATTTAACGCATTAACGAAGGTTTCATTGTAGTTGAAAACAGACACAACCGACTAGAACCAATTTATTTGGCATCCACGTCGTTATTACAAACAGAAAGACGGAATGTTTGCATCTGGATAATGTTAGTAATTGAACAAATGCTCCACAATTCAGTCATAGAACAACGTCTCGTCAAATGACAATGCTAGGCGGTCGACAGCGCTGTTAGTGGGGACGGCGATGTGAGCCCATGACTGAAAGTTGTGTATCGTGACTAAGGTCAGATTTAACCAACACTATTCAGTTGCAATTAAAGGTCCGTCCAGAGTATGCGAAAAAAGAAAGAAAGTAAAAAAATGAGAATCAAACATTTGCGCTCATGCCAGTGATAGTCGTACCCACCAATATTGCCACTTTTAGAAGAAATGCCTCAAAATCAAAAATATTTGAAAACGTGAATGGTTGGGATGTTCATGTGAGGTTCGCAAGAATAAGCTCATGGGCGACAATGTGTAAAACGCTTGCATTTCCAATTTAAACCAACTAAAAGCTAACGAATTCCAAAAGCGTTATACAAATTTTGCAAACACATTCCAGGACATGAAGTTAGGCGGCTATTCAGCACTCAGTTTCCGAAAGACTTTTGAACTGACTTCTTGCTACTGCTTGAGTTTATGGTTATAAACCACAGCCTTAATGTTTTCCAATTGAGGAGAATGTTCGAATTTTGAATGAGTGTGTATGCAAGAGCAAATAAAAGTGTCCGACCGTCGCACTCGTTCCTTTGTCTTCGTAAGCATTCGTTCTCGTGCAGGATTTCTGCATTAAAACTAAAAGCAGCAGAAGAACAAGCGAAAAGCTCAGAGGCGCATGCCATCAAAGTGAATCGCCCACGTTAAAAGCAACGCAAGACAAGAATACATTGAAGCCGAAGCCTCGGACAAGAGATCAGACAATCTACTTGACCATCTGACGCCGCCACACAAAGCTCCGCGACGTCCTACCCAGATTTGCATCATTGATTATTCATTAGTCTACATCTTCTAAAATTATCGCTTGTTTTGGTGGCACCTTTATCTCCGAAGGTATTCTCTTATTTCATTTTTTTCTTCGAGTGGAAACCTATTCAGTCTTTAACTAGCGTTGTTCACTCATAAACCCCACACCCTGACATCTTACTTTTTCCTCAAGTTTATTCATGCACTTCTCCGAATAATATACAGGATATATTACTCAGCAAGAAAAGGCCCAGGGGGACATATTTCACATCCCGGTTTACAATTGTTGTTGGGATTTGCGTTCGCTGACATCGTCTAACTCTTACACTTAGTATGAGCAACCACATTTTGATATGGGCTTCCAGTCGAGACCCTTCGAAGGTAGTCGCTGTATAACGGGCATTTTGTTAATTGCTAAATGTAACTTTTACATAACCCCGGGGTTGGAATGTCCTAAAAATAATTTGGGTCAGTTTTAACTGACTACTCCTATGGCTATATTCATTACACCGACCTATGCGTAGGCAGTGGAACAAAACGATCCGCGATAAAAACAGAAATTTAACGAAAGTACAAACCGGTGGGGTCAAACCTGTTTGCGTCCACTATACGCGTCAACTCATTCGGCTGTGATGAGCGAGCTCTTTTACGTGGCACCTAGGCGCATAAAATGGCGAATATTAAATCCGTCTGGACTGTGGCCGACGGATGGGCAAGTTTTGAAATTATTTCAACCTCACGTTTATTCCTTTAGCACTAACAAGAAATAAGACTCTAATAAAAGGGTAAACTTGGCATATTAGACACTACTTCACTTACTAACAAAAGAGTTTGACAGTTTAATTCAGCTTTTGAATTCTGTAGCATAAGTTCATTGTCCGGGATAAACGCAGGAACAGAACAAATGATGGGCTTTCAGTTAATCTGTAGGAGCCTGCCCCCCCCAGCGCTGCCTGCTCCGTCAACGTGGCCAGTGAATCGATTTTTGGCGCATCGTTGATTACTGTTCCACACTGGACTTGCCTCGCCACTTGTGCTGACTGATCTAAAAAGCGTGAATTGGCAGTCATGTCACTCAATCAGTTAATCGATTTGCGTACCGCTGATTACTGGTATGCGCCGGATTTGTTGTCAGCGCTGGCAGAAACACACTTCACACTAAGCCTATTGAACAGGCAAGGCGGAACTCACTCGGCCAGTGCGCGGCGGATGCGAGGCTGGGGCGCTCTCTCTCGCTCCTCATGGTCGAACTCCACCCCAGGCCGAGTCAACTCTTCTGTTTATTCTTCTCCCACTAATTCTGTACAGAATACAATTTCCTTCTACTTTGGCTTCCACGACTTCCATCTTCTCTAAGGAACCGGGCCTGGAAGATCGCAGTAGTTAGGGTTTAACGGGATTAGCCTTAACTACTTTGAGTAAATGGATGCTGCGCTGGGAGGGCAGGCTCCTACAGTACCCCCCGGCAACTATCAGTTATGCAGATCGACGTGCGATTTCGCAGGGCTCTAGATTTTGGTGTCAGGTAGACACGTCGATTGACTGAGTTCCCATATGATGCCTGGGCTTCAGTCAGCTTTTGGCTAATCCTGTTTTCTGGATGAGCGATTATCAGGGCTGCCGAAACCTTAAACTGGTGGCCAAGTTCACATTTACAGCACAGGTACTAAATTAAAGCCCAAACACGTGTTCCACGGCTATGTTGCCGCTGCATGGCAAAGCTGCCCGGGGATTCGGCTCATCAGGTCAAGGTTTGATTTCGCAGTCATCAATATTTTTGGCGTCCGATAGACACGTCGGCACGTGGTTAATCCATTCTTAATAATGGACTCCGGCCCAAGTATTAACATTGAATTTCCTGTCTGTGCCTGTAGACTGTGAATAAACTGATTTGCTCCAAATGCGAAATTTATTTCTGAGGAAATTGACAAGCTATAATCAATTATGATCAGTTGCAAGCCTGTATGACAGCCATGTTGCGCTCATGTTGCGCAATTCGGCCTTGCGTTAATTCTAACCTACGGGATTACAAGGATTGTATGAACGCACTCAACGCCAACATGCTCTATAGGGTTAAGTTTGTTCTTTACTTTTCATAAGCATGACAATTTATTCAGCTTGAAAGTCCAACTACGCAGCCCACCAGTACCACACCGCAATAGCCACTGGAACTCTTTTAATTTATGCCAGAACATAGCGGATCCTTAGTGGCGTTTCCGTTTTTTTTCTTCGGAGGACGAAATAATTGGCATTGTTTCATTAACTACTTCGGCAGTCATCACTTGTCCTGCAGCATCCAGGTCAAACCTGTTTTTTTTCCGGATTGCTGTAGTGAGTCTGAAACTCTAATTCATACTTACTTTCGGTAAAATAATTCGGTTTTCCTCCGAAAGGTAGTTAAATAAATAGTTTTTAGTTCGGTGACCGCGTAAACCCATGAACCTATGCAAAATTCAATTGAAAGTAAGGAAATAAATTAAGAAATTGGGGCTCTGCACCTGTCCCGAGAATTTATTTGGCTGCTTCTGTGAGTTGCTAAACATATCTGCCTCAAGAACATCCTCAGGATCATCATGCAGCCTTACGAACCCGACCTTTTCTTTTCCATAGAATTACGGTAAACACGCAAATCAGTTCGGTTAGTAAAACATAAAAACTGCATTCAAGATATAGAGGAAAGGTAAACCAGCTCTCACAGGTGCTTGGAGAGAGGGAGACATTTGTTTGCAATTGGTTGTTAACCTTATTATTTTTAGTGACGGCGGGCAGTCTCTAATTATAATATGACTGGAGATCTTTTTCCGTTTTAATACATGGTTGAGGTAGACTACAGTACGAATCTGAGTCAACATACGGCATTCCTTAATACTTGCTTGAGTACACCGTATATCAGGTCTTAATAAAGTCTGTCACATGAAGCTTGATTGACAATTTAACGCGCCAGTCAATTTAAATGAATGTATGTCATAAAATACAAATTCCGTCTGCTCCTTACTGTTTAAAATAACTGTAATGTGCGAACTAAAGTCGAATACGATTTTAATTCCAAAAACAACCTTTCCTAGTTGACGTTGGCTCGATGGTATATAAATGTGCGTTAAGCGAAAGAGACACTTTACTAACTCTACCTTCAAGCCTGATAAAAGAACTTTTTAATTGGTTTAGCTCGCATATGTAGTCTGAGCGTGTGTTGTGGTACCGCATATTATATTAATATCTCTTTTTAAATAGCCCGTTTTCGCTTAGCGATAATATCCACGTAAGCATCGAGGAAGTCAAGTTAGGCAAACGAACGTTTTCCATTATCAATCATGAGGCAAGTACGAAAATATAGGTGAAGGTAGAGTTAACAAAAGCTAAGCATGCGATCTGGATTAACTAGGGGGAGAGGGGGATGTGTTACGAGATAAAATTGTCAGATTCGAGTCATAATTAGGGGACTTAATTACTACCGATTGGTTGCTTAAACTTTCGTTGGCAACAGTAGCTTGTGTAGCCCCACTCATTAATCTCTACAAACTGCATGTTTTCCTACGAAAAG
>UYRU01044793.1:4035-14259 GCA_900617775.1 Dibothriocephalus latus | reverse complement strand
CAGACAAGGTTTGGTGGAGGAAAAGACAATGAAGTATGCGCGAGGAGGGGGGAGTAATAAGCGATTGGAACAAGGACAATATGCATGTCTCATATTTAACCAGCTCTTGTGTAGCGCGGGTCCCGATGAGTCAACCACAATGCTTCTACAACGTCTTATTCCAGGATCCTGCAGCAGGTGGGTGGGTGGGTGCGCGTACGGATAGGCCGACGCACGGGTATGACTCACGTGTACGCACGAATACCAATTTGCAGCTTCAGCCTGTCCGTCTGAAAGCATAAATATCGACAGTGCGCAGACAACTGCACCTCAGCCTAGCCTCATCAACGCCACTCACTCCTTTGCACCTCTTTGACGCGCCCATATGGACAGCAGACTTGTATACGCTTTGTCACCTGCACTGCTCCTGGCAGAAAAAAAACTTGTATTGAGGTATCTTTCGGGTTATCTGAATGCTGGCATTTGAGGGCCTCCAGCGTAACTGCAGATCACAACCATGGACTGCGCAAATACCATTCCCACTCCCTGGAAGAGAAAAAGGAGACGTGGGTGTAATAACTGTTTCGGAACAGGTTAACTGTCAGCCCGTCTCCTCAATAGGATTACTGGCTGGGCTTAAACAAACTTTTTTACTCGCACAGCACAGATGTTAGCCGGTTTCATCATCAATTAAAGGAACCAGTGAGCTGGCAGGTTCTACTTCACATGTTCTTTTGTTTTTGGAGGGGCGGCGCAAGACTCACTGAGTGCTTGTAAGTTCAAATCAAAATTCTTCGCTAAAAACGTAGTATAGCTCCTAATATTTGTCTATTATTAGGGATCATACAGGTTTTTCACTAAGCAGCGAGTGTCGCACTCGCCTGGGTTCAAGTGCTAGAGTTCTGGGTTACTTATCTTCCCAGACACAGATTCGTAGCTCCCCCTCCCCCCCCCATCGAAGTTCCTCTTTACTCTTAACATTATTAACTGATTAGGTAAGGATAACTTATATGACCCCCTAAACAGGACATGAGAATGGGGACCGCCCGCAACAGAGGTGGTTTTTAACCAACTTCGAGGGGAAAAAATAGGTTAGATTTACGGTTAGGATTAAATTTAGGGTTAAGGTCCGTTGTGTTAATTGTAGGGTGTGTTAGGGTGAAGGCTAACTGAAGGGTTAAGTCTGAAGATGAGATTAGGGTTAAGATTACAGCTACGGTTTAGGTCTATGGTGGAGTTAGGACAGAGGAACATTTGCCCCTTATAGAATTATGCTCAGGGCAACCTTTATTACTTGGGTGGGGCGCTCCTATTCCCCTGTTCCGTTTAGTGGGTTTATATAAAGCCAGCCTTAACAATGATTCCCCTATTCATTTAAACATAACACTGAGGTCTTTTGGAAAGTACTTCCCACATAAGTCGCCCAAGGCGAACGCTTAAAGACGCTTTGAAATGCGAGGGAAACTCTGAACTTATGATTCTGTGGAAAGGCTTTCTTGTAGTGGGGAAACCGACGACACGGCGGACCCGTGGCTCAAGGGTTAGAGCGTTCGCCTCTAGCCGGAGAGACGCGAGTTCGAAATTCGAGTGTGGCAGCAATTTCCGCTGCTACACTGGAGTTCAGCTACCACCACCTGACGACGCCCAATGAGGCAGAAAAGCGCTTCGTGAGTGTGCTCTGCGTTTGTCGGTAAATACCAGACTTTCTTTTATTCAAAAAAGCATGTGGTTTTTCCGATCAGCCGCTAACACGGTCATTATTACTACAACTAAAGGTTTCACAACGGAATATGCTAATTTCCGGTGGATGATCACTAAAACGGACATCTATTAGGACGAGTCGTCCGGTGTTTCATCGGGTCAGGCGTCCTCTACAGAACCATTCCCATAATTACCACGTTAAGTACCTTATTCAGTGAACGCAACTACCAACTGCTATGCTTTCAATGGTCCTTTAAGTTTTCGCACGAAACAATTTTCACCCTCGCTTTAGAGACTTTAGAGATATAGGAAACATTTTTTTTCATAGCCGACATTTGCATTACTTCGCCTTTACAGAAGAAACCACAATGCACATTCCTTTGCTAGAAGTCTAATGGATACGTCAACGAGGGCGCCGTAGAATACGGAAAAAAATTCCATCGAAATTCTAAGAGCCGTTAGTTCGCAGATAATGTTGTAATGTGGGCACTGTGACGCATCCACCCCCCTCTTAGTTATATTGTTTTCTCCTTCTCAGCGTGCGCGGCGCAGAAACTCGTCTTTTTCTATATGATGCTGCTCTTAACATTCTCAACTTTACGGTAAGAGTTTTCGCGAAGTAGGACCCCATCAGTTCGCGCGAAGACAGTGTTTGGGGTGTGTCCACGCGTTCTTTCAGACTCCACTCCTACCTCCTCGTCACGCTGGGTGACATCAAATAGCCATGCACGTTTTTCCTAGATAGTTTGTATCTCTTTGTCGCAGTCGAACACTCCCCTCAAGATATGGGGGAGGGGTAGCTGTTTTATGCACGCCAAAGTTCAAAAGTAACGCCATCGCAAATACGCCCATACTGGAATGTCCTCTACCAGAGCAGGGTCGGATACTGATAGTTTATAAGCCAAATAGCCACGGGGGGCTTCAGACAAGGCTCCATCTTGAATTCGCTTCCTCTCAGATTCCTTACGCCTCCTTTTGAGTTGCCGGGGGTGGGACCTAACGTTCAGATAACCATAGCAATCTTCGGTGGTATTGCGTCTGTCACAGGCTTTGCATCACTCTATTTGTGTAAGATTCTTGAGTTTCTTCGACGAGGTTTGTGATATTGATTTTTGTGGTGGAAGCTCCGGGGTGGCTAAAGACTAAACTTATTTTCATAATATTTGGCAAACATTACGGTAGCAGAACGAAGCTAACTCATTTCAACAGTTAAGCTTCCGCTAGGAGGTCTGTATTCATCGCTGTCTCATGCTGTCGCCACTTCATCACTGACGTTATGGCAACAGTAGTTAAAAGTAAAGAATTTGTCGCTAGAATCAAGGTCTGTGCTTCATCGTCCTTTACATAGTTTACAGTAATTTTTCTCATTGGTTCATAATGGTACCGGGCCGCATACACCATAGTTGTTCGTCATTTCTTCTGAGGCATCATCGGGTTTGGGCTCCCATATGTTTTTAATTACACCGCTCCCCACGCCTTCGAGTAATTTGGAGAATATGAAAATCCAAACGGTGTGAAGGTATACTTGTTTTATTGCAATCAGCCTTACTGGTTTCACAAGAGATCTGAATTCATCAGACTCCCTCTCCCGAAAGGTGTAATTCTCGGAGACCTATAGTCGTTTGAAGTTCCTGTTGCTTTCGGAGCGTGCGAATGTTTGGCCAAAATTTAAGACAGGTTGGATGAAACCCCCATGTTGCTGGGCTCTCTTGCGCAAATATTAGGCGGTTGGCATAAATCTTTGGCGAAATCTATCAAAATCCTATCACAGGTCTCCGCTTCTGTAGCATCAGAACTACTTCATATGTGCATGTATGCGGGGAGTGCTGGAAAGGCCAAAAATCTAAGATGTGGGCTACGGAGGGGTTAGGGTTTCCTCTCGGTCGGCAGCCCAGATAAAGACGGACTTTGATCTGACTCCGCAAGAAGGCAGTTTTCCCAAAGCCTACCGCGTGCACACATATCAAGCTTAGGCGCCGGCTGCGTCGGTTAACTCTTGCCGTCGTACAATCGTGTCTCCCTCTCTCTTGCAACTGGGGGAAGCAGTGATTCAGCACTTCAGCTAATTGGTTTGCTAATTATTTAGTAGTATCAAGTATTTAATTGCACTTTATGCCCGGATTAGTGAGGATCAAACC
Organism: Dibothriocephalus latus; assembly: GCA_900617775.1. Lineage (NCBI taxonomy): Eukaryota > Metazoa > Platyhelminthes > Cestoda > Diphyllobothriidea > Diphyllobothriidae > Dibothriocephalus > Dibothriocephalus latus. The sequence continues at coordinate 10,441 of UYRU01044793.1, read as the reverse complement.
AGCTGTTGGGGACCCAAAAGACAAACTATCCTATGGACTGTGGCAAAATATTGGTTTAACCCGATGTTAATCGGATGCTTAAAGTTACTGACTGAATTCAATACGACTGACATTTGCTTTAATAGCATGCCAAAACGAAATATGAAGTGTAAAACGAACTTATTCACCCGAATCTTACTATCTGCTTGATTCTTTGGTTTTATTTTAAATTCCTATGGAAGCTTTTTTAAATTTTAAACCGATTGAATATTTCTGCTTGTTTTGGAAATACTTAATCAAGTAATACTACAAGATAATCCTCCTTGACTCATCACAGAGACGGTGTTAAAGCTTTTGAAGAAGGGGTTTCTAATAGCTACGACCGTGTAGTCGTTCAGTCTGAAGTCGGAATAAATCAAAACTAAATTCCCGTTTGCGACAGTTATTTACAACTGTCTTCTTAAGTAGCCCGGAAAACGCTGAAATTACACTGTTTAAGACTTTGGGGCACAATTGTTATTATTACAGTCGATTAAGTTACTATACCGTTTCTCTCTAGAACTCCCGAGCACTCCTTTACAGTACAGCTAATACAAATTAAACCTTCTCTTCACTCGTTTACCTGACCCTTCAGCAGTCGTTCACACTCCAAATTCTGAAATGTACCTTGTATAGCTCATAACCTGGGAGCATATAATTTGGTCGTCTTTACTCCACTGATCCTTCCACAAGACAAAGCATGGAGAAAAACGAACCAAAACTAAAGGATCGGCAAGCTTTGACTCCCTGTAAGTCCTGTGGCAATGCGACTGCTAAAAATTTAATCATACAACTTGTAAGACGCCACCGGATGTAACGTTTATCTGTTGTTAAATAGACGAGGATTGCAAGCTCCTAAACTTCAGCGTTGCTTCATTCTACTCCCAACATAAGTGTTAGCCAAAGGCCCCCGTTAGAGCTTTGTCGCTTTTATGCGGCTCCATAGTACAACTGTGAGGATTTCGACTTCTCTGTGAGTTCACCAGGCATACTCCACGTGTGTTCTTCTGAGACAAAAAAGTTTGTTTTAGAGACCATGGGAATAGGAAGGCTCCTAAAAGAAGTTACCAGGTACGCAGTGAACGCGCGCTTATATAGTATGGCGAGTGCTGTATGCAAACTGCCTAAGTTTGTAAAAGTTTGCTCATCACTCGCATACTGGCGTGAACGCATTTATGAAAACTTAAAAATAATAATGAACAGCATTTGACATATTAAGTACTTAACAGAAGTATAAGAAGTACCAAGTGTTTGTTAAGAACAATAAAATTTTCTCTATAATCCCTAAGTTTTGGAGAAAATAGTTATAAACTAGAACGAGGTCCGTTTTACATTACCTTCACGGTCGCATATATGTATGGACACTTTGTTTATTCGCCATATGGGCGATGCGGTAAAACAAAACGCGACCAAAACTTTTTTCTTACTGCATTTTGTGGAAAAAAGTTCACAGGTTAATTAAAAATAATTTTTAAAGCATGGATCATTACTTCTTCCTGAACTTGGCCTCACTTGCATCTGACCAAGTTGGACAAAATTTTCCGGTTCTGGTATACACTTTTTTTATCTATTTTGGAATTCTTCTATAGAATAATGCATAGCAATAAAAACTATGGTTCTGCAGGAAATTCCTTCGATATGAGACGACTCCCAATTTCTCCAAATTTAATGCACATTATCCTGAATAAACTTACGTAAAAGGGCGATTTTCCTAACTAAAAGGCTTTCACAGGATCAAATTTACTCAGAGGATCAAAATAACGTGACCAAATATATGCTAAACTACCAAGTTAATTTTCATCATGACTTTTGCATACAGGAATCGCCATACTGTATATAATATTGATGAATATATATATATATATATATACTGAGCGTCGAAACTCGTGCTCTTGGAAGTCACACAGAATCAGCAACACAGGACAGAAAATCCAGTCTGTGCGTAAAAATCAGGATACATCGGAGTAACTTCGAATATAACTGGTCGCAAATGACAGGACGCGGGCCATTGAATCCAGTGGCTGTGCCGCTAACTCAGATGCTCATTGAAAGACCGAGCGGGATTCGGACGTAAGTCTGCCTATCTTAGGGTTACCGGCTAAGTGACGCCGTCACTTACTATAGAGATTTTCGTTCCAAATTCCCGCGTTTTAGCGTTAGCAACTCAAAAAATTGAAGTTAAGTCGCTAGGTGGGTTTTCAATCAATAAGTTTTTTATTGCGTAATGCAGAGCCTGTCACCACTAAACATTATGAAAGGTCACTTAATGCCTGAGCATAAGTAAGAATTTTTCTGAATTACGAAAAATACAGACATTCCTCAAGCCATCACTGAGTTACGTTCCGAACGTAACTCGACGTGTTCGTAAGTCGTTATTCGACGTCATTTTTCGTGGTATTATCGAATATTCACGTTTATATCAATAATTTAGCATGATCACAGCTCAATAAACATGCATTCTTGTCCTAAAACTTAATGGAGACCAACAAACACAAACTGGACTTTCAGTCTTCTTCGTTCGTATTTCTGGACGTTAGCAAGTAGAAGAGTGTCAGCATCCCTAATTAATTAATGTTTTCCATGTCTTCTTTTTTCTTTGCTTAAGTTAAAAAGGTTTACTGTCCCTAACTGAATTTTGACAGTTACAATATTTTGGTTAGGAATAGGGTACTTTAGTTCCCTCTCAAGACAACTGCTCAATTCTACTACTGCGTAATTGTTTGATTTCGTTAGGCTGCTTACCATGGATGATGGCTATTCTCTGGTAGTTCATTGGTTTCAGAGCTCTTCTTTCTGACAATTTGAACATATGTATGAAATGGTTTCTATTTAGGGAAGTTATGAAGGATGGAAATCGATGAAAACAATAAACAGTGTAAGAAAAACCATACATTCTACACTTTTCAGAAGACGTATTAGCTACGTAAATTACTGTAAGAGATGTACCTTTGATTGGTCGCTTCTACGAAGACTTCTCGACGCAAAATCACAACGATAGTATTTTATTTGTGATTTTCGGAACTGTGGTGGCCGCCTCCGACTGGGAAGGCTTTTCGACTTCAAGAAAATTGTCCCATGTATTAACTATTTTTAGGTGGAAAAAAATATTTAAGACTGTTAACGCTTGTTTCGCTCGTTTCGTCTCCTAATGACACCTACGCGCGAGTAGGTAAAAGACACATAACATTACTATTCTGAATAGATGGCACGAATATTCGCAAGGCACGAAGCCCGAAAGGCTTCCAGTTGACGTTGATTGTTGGCAGGCCTATATCCTTCTAAATTAACTGAGTAGCATAAATTCTCACAGCCGGCCAGTTTCCAAGTGGGTTAATGCCTCTAGTGGTTAAGTGGATAGAGCGAGACAAAGAGTAAGCCTCAACCGGCGATAGTGGCGCAAGTTCATTTGTCACCCGGTTTTCAATTCAATTTAGTGCGGCGGGGTGACAAGCAGACTGCACGAAAGTTTGTTGAGAAGCAGAAAATGAATTCGAGATAATTTGCGCGACCCCTCTTGTGAATTAGGAGAAAATGATTGAGTCTGGGAACTGGGGCGGTTTAATTCATTGCAGTTTGCGCAAACTGTTGACACTTGCAGAAGTTGCAGGTTCTGGATCGGTTTCACAGCTAAATTCTGTAACTCTGGTGTAATTTACGCCCAACATTAATTAATTGACAGGCACAATGTATTACGAATGAACGCTTTATTGAAAAATCTCGACATTAGAACTCTTATCAAGACCGAAAGAAACCATTTCTGCGAGCATAACTTCCTTAAGAAGACGTATTTTTACCAAAGGAGTACAAAAAAGACAATGTTTGTGAATTTTTTCTACAGAATATATTTTAATTTATAAGGGCATTGAAAATATATTCGAAAAAAATGTATACCACTCTTCCCAAAATCGGAATCCTGACGTGACTGAAATATCTTGAAATCAGGCTGCATGCTCATCAGTAATACCTACCTACTTAAGTAATTTGTTCGAATCAAAAACCTACTTCTCACTTTTAATGAAAATTTCCTAAGATACAAAATCTTTTGTACTCAACCAGTCCAATAAAGTAGTCTGTCTGAGCATTTGAGCTGAACTCATTAATTCATTTTTTCTGGATCGACCTCGACCACTATTTAGTGGAGTCTCATAGTGCAAGAGGTTATTATATAAACTGACTCATAATCAGTCATCTACAATTATACTCATTTTTTATCCTATTATAGTTAAGATAGAGTCGTTTTATTGTTTCTTCTCGAAGTTTAGGCCTTCCACAAAAAGGATACTTTTGGTAGTTGGAATTTCATGAAATCAAAGGGAGTTGAAGTGATTAAAAGTAAGCAGGGCACAATGATAATTTATAGACGATAGAGCCCATTAATCATGATTATCCTTTAACGTGCTGGAGATACTGTTCCTGTTAAATATATTCAACATAGTTTTCTGGTCTGAACCAATTTAAACGAAGCAAATTGTTTGCGAAAGTACCTTTCGAAGGCATATAATAGGGCAATATACAAAAATGCAGGCTCCTTACCTCTTGACATGCATTTAAAAAGTATACCAATGCGAAAGATGAAAATTAGTGCTACTGAATGCTATTAAGGGATACAATCAGTCAGCAGCGATATGGTAAGGAGAAGTGCACCCGGACGACATGATTGATTTCAAGAAACCTTGCAACTGAACTATACGGAGATTGTGCTCCTGGTAGATAGGAGGCGGCTGAATACTGTTGAAAAGGCCGATTACATTGCACTTAACGCGACGCCCTAAACCCTGGACAAATAATTTTTCTTTGCTTAGGTATATCTGCTGAAACGTCTTTTTGCTCACATAACTTGCTTTCGGTCTGTAAGGGACCTTCTAGGTTTTAGGCAGCCTCTGCTTGGTATTTCTGGTTACAATAGGGCTCTTATGTTAGTCTCAGCTTGGAACTAGGAACCACGTGCAAAACCACCTTTGACGCTCACTGAGACTGTCTTTTGTCGATCGCGAGATGGCGAAAGTGTGTAACGATGGCTACCTGAACAAGACATGAGAAAAGGGGCCGCCCCCAATACAGGTGTCTGTGCGCAAAATTTCAGGGAAATTAGGGTGACGTTAATGAGAGCGAGAGAAAGAGAAAGAGCGATGCTTTATTTTGAAAAAATCGTTTCAACATTTTCAGGAAAAGTCCTCCATTCACCGTGGATAAAATTGAGTACGCAGACCACGCAACACCGGACGATCACAAACTACGCATAAGGGTCGAAAGTTGTAACTGTCCTTAACAAACGTTGGTGAATGAGTCGCAATAGTTTTTCGCGACTTTTCTTCTTTCGAAACAGTACTAGTGTCGTGTTCAGATGAACTGATTTTTAGAAATAGTCGCAGAAACCTGTTTCTGCCACTATTTCTGCTCGTGTCTCTGATGAAGAATCCGCGACGGAGCTCGAAACTTCAGGCGAATAAAAGGGCTGTTCCAGCGGTCAAATCTTCTTCTGAACTTACTATTGTAGTCCTAATACATGAATGGGGATAAAAATCCGTTTTAAGTGAACAAAATGGGCCAATCGATGTCCGTAAGAGAAAATTTACATGTGAATGGAGACCATAAAAAATTGCGACTCGATTTCAAAAGCCCGCCTCGGGGTTAGGTTTAAGACTAGTGGTACGGTTATTATCGAGGTAAGCTAGTGTTAAGGTTGGGCTTAGTGTTTAGGTTAGAGTTAGAGTTAAGATTAGGGTTACAATTTAGGTTAATTTTAGGGCTAGTGTTCGGTTTAAGATGGAGGAAACTTTACTCTTCCTTGGAGTATGCGCCGGCCCACCTGTATTACTTAGACCGGACGCGTCTACTTCCGTGTGCCGTTGGGGGTATCATATAAGCTCTCGACTGGGATAGGTGATCAAACCGGCTTTCGTCGCGTGTCTGTGCCGGATGGCTCGGCTCGAAACGGTACAAAACACTCCCCCTATGATGACTGGCCAGACCCAGTCACATACACTCATCGCTGACCGCGCATGATCGCTGGCACACACACACACATCGTCAGGGGGCTCTGCACTCACAACCGCTGGGTTGGCGTCCAAATTAAGAGTAATTACCAGCAGCCGCTAGTGGCACACACACGCATCATCGGTGACGCGGCCATTGCAGCTGCTCGCACAGGGATCGAAACCTGTAGCTTCTGCACCCTCCCCGGCCCTCCTTTTCCTCGAAACTAGTAGCACAGGTGATGCCAGTGATCTCGGCGGCAGCAGCATCTCTCTTCACGAGACCAACTCTGCAAGACGGAAGTGACTAAGCCTCGTCAAACTTGACTGACTCACTGACACTGGTGTGTTTGTGTGCACGTATCCACTTTGACGCCTGTGTTTGCAGCCTGTCGCCTGGCCTGTAAGTAAGC
>UYRU01044769.1:0-13787 GCA_900617775.1 Dibothriocephalus latus | reverse complement strand
CCACTTCTGTCCTGACCTTCAACAAAGCACCAACTCAGGATGTCCAGAACACATTTACAGTGTAAACTTGGTTAACGAGTTTAATCTGTTCCAGTATTGAGCTCGTCATCTGACATGCTCGTCCTGCGAAACGTAGCCGATCGAACCGAATCCGTTCACTGACTGACTGCAAACGACCGAGGACTCACACCCTTGGAGCAAGACTCAACGGTGAACACACGCACATGGACAACTCGTCCACTGAGGGAAAGATAGTCAATCGAAACAAATTTTCTGAGTGGCTCGCTCATTACTTAAAAATGCTCGTGGATGGGGTTGTTCGTCACCCGAGGCTCCCCTCTATTACTTCATGTCGCCATCTGATTTCCGCCATTAAAGGTGACAACATTTATTGCGAGTGGTCCCAGTTGTTCAGTTAACACTGACTCCCATGGATGCAGTCGAGTATACCCTAGGGTCCGAAGCCAAAATTTGACATCGCCTTTTCTCTTGATGACCACCAGAAACGGTTTCAATTCCATCAGTTTCCTCTGTCCACTACTTCAGCGAGAGATGGTAGCGAAAAGGTTGTCGGAACGAATTCTTGTGTCATGAGATTCTACCTCTTACCCAATACATGCATTCTTTCTGTTGCAGCTGTCATTTGAGAAACCTATTGAAATAAAAAATCTATGCGTATACTGTTTACAGAAGACACCTTCAAACAAGCTGGTTTATCGCTGGGATGTTCCAGCTCATGGTACCAACCATGCAGCGAAAATGGAGGCATGAAAGAAAATGCACGATATAGAGGAAGTTTCTGGTCGGGCTAATAGCTTTATGGCAACCTCGCACCATTCTCTTTCCATGTGATGATTATGCCGAGTGTTGCTTTTAATGTTTTATATCGTACTAAGAAACATATCGCTGACCGATAATTCATCATACTGACCGCACAAACAAATAAGGATAGAACTTTATTTAAAAAGTTACAAGAATCAAACGTTGAAATATAAAGTAGCGTACAATGGAGAATGGTAAGATCACTTAGACAAACGAAAAAAATGGTTTCATAGGATTTTTTTGGTGACCAATTCCATTTTATAAGATCCTTTAAGGAGGGTTTCTTTTGTAAAAAAAAAACACGTTTCCTTCGTCACTCAAAAGGGAGATTAATGCGCAAAAGGTTCGTTTCTCCAAACATGCAGCGAGGAGTTAAATTAGTGAGTTTGTTTAGGAGTTACTATTAATACTTGGCTTTAACGAGACATCTGGATAGAACATTAGTTTAACTCATGTGGCGTACACTTCTGGTTTCCTTAGAGTTTTTAGCAACTTTCGGAAACGGTCTTATACAGAAGAGCTATCTGCATGTTTATCTTTTCCTTCCACTCTGTGAAGATAGGGATATTCTAAGAAGATATCGAAACCCCTCTTCGAAATCTGGTTTTCATTTATAAAAATTCCACGCTGATCAAATAGATACTTAACTTTTAAGATCTCGGTTACTGGAACATTTTGTGGGAGCAGGATTTGCGTCGGAAGGTGTTTGAATGGACTTTCTCCAACAGACAGCACAATTTTAATTCAACCATGGAGGATATTCTAAGAGAAATAAACCTTGCAGCATAGGTAAATATACAGAAGGCGTAGCAACAGAAATAAAGGAGACGGATATGTCCATTTACGCCTAATTCGACATTATTATCTAGCCATAACCAACTCCAGAAATGGCCATTTCATTCTCGAAAGTCCTTGTTGGCACCCCCTTTGCATTGGTCATTGGGCGAATACTTAAGGATCAAGTCATCTATGCAGCAAACGCAGATGAATTTATTAGTTATGGCAGTAACTGCACACATTCTTTGTATCAGTCAGCTGGTCGGCCCGCACACTGGGTGGGGCCTGGGAATAGGAACAGAGAGTGGGTTCGACGGCTTAGCATATTTTCTTCACTATAAACAATCTGAGGCGCTAAAAACCGTCACTTTGAAGGTTGTCAACTGAGGGGGGAATTCGGACCGTACAGTCAATCCAGTGAGTGTCTGTGTAGAGTGACCGACTGGCGGGCTGAAAGCCAGGCTGCAAAAATCCTTTCTTAATGCAGATTCCATGGCACTCCTACTCTGTGGGATCCGAACCATGTGTGATGGTATGCCTACCGCTGGCTGCAACCGCGTCAGCCACCAACGCCCTATCCCACTTCCTGTCTTCTTTACTTGGTCGTAACACCGGACACAGGTAGGAGAGGTGGGAAAATGCAGCTTAAATCTGCTACCACTATAATCTGAAGCACGCGCAAACCACCGTACCTGAGCAACGATTCTGTGGGGCCCAAGGTGAACCTTGTTGAAATCGACGGATAATCTGTCATACTTCTTTCTGTGAAGGCTCTAGATAAAGCTGTAAGACGTGACAGGTCCAACATATTCTGAAACCCGATGATTACTCAGTGTACTCAGTGGTCAAGCATTAGCCTACTGCACACTGAAAGGCCAAATAATTTTGTGTTGTATCCCTGGTCTGGATGACTTGTAATTACCTATGAATGTCGATAACTTTTTCTAAACCATTAATGGCTATTCCGGCCTCCTTTGTCTCTGTAGGGACTTTTTCTCTGCATCAACATGCACACATCAAAAAACTACCACCAAGCAAGCCTTAGGTGTACCAACTTACATCCTTCTAAAAAAATTAAATTAAAATAATAGTAGGCCCAAATTGCAAATACAAATAGCATGAATCCTTTCAGTTAATCATACCTAAACTTGAAAAACAAAGAAAACGTCGCCTATACGGATTGACTGAATGTTAATTTTGAGTAATGCTATGCTAGCCAGACATTACATTTAATATACTACACATTTAAACAAATAGTTTAACTTTAAAAGCGAATTGAGCAAACTTAGGACATGGCATAACGTCTTTTAGTCTGCAAACGGATCACCGAAAAACTTAAAAGTCATTAGCTAACTTTCTGTCAATGTAACGGTCAAAAATGTACCTTTCTCCCCAAAAACTGACTTACATGAGCCTTTTCAAAAAGTTTGAGGTTCGCGCCTTCCCGCCATTGCCAGTAAGCAAATAAACTTCTTCGGTCAGACCATGGAGACACGACTGTAAAACTTTCCAGCAAAGAAGTATCGTTGTCCGCCTCTTTTATCCGCATAGATTGTTAATAACCTATATTTCACAGATAGCGTAGTGGAAGATTACAAACGCCTTGTGTAACCGAAAGAAATAGTAAAATGTACTTAAAATATCAATTTTTCAGATGTCTTCGAGCCCCATTTCTCCTTTCAGAAATATGTCAACGTCATTATCCTCGTAGGTTTTGCGCCTACAAGGTGTCAGAAATCTCTGCTTAATGGTTTTATGAAGGCAAGTTTTATATTTTTCAAATGCTTGCTTAACTAAGGGCTTGAACGGAAAATTCTGTATTGTCTTCTTTAAACGCCCAAAAGAACGACTTTTATACTACTAAGGTCGACTAAAGCAGATGCTTTAAGAGGGATCAGTGGAGCAAAGGACGTTTTAAACGTGTACAAATTCAGTCACCTCAAGTTATTGAAAGCGCAAGTTCACACAATATTAAAAGAAGACTTCAAGCTGTTTAAACGGTAAAAAAGAAATGACTGTAGAGGGTTTCGTAGAACTGGCAGAATAGCCGCATTTTCCTTAAGTAAATTCTATTCATAATCGTTTGCAGCACTATTCACCTAATAAGAATTTATTCCTGTTAGGCGTTTTGAATTCCCCAGGGACTGTTGTCTCACGTCTCTGTTGTCTTCCCCCCTTTTCAGTGTTCTGCATAATTAATGCAACAACGGAGGCCTAAAAGGAGCCACTCTGCTTCAAGAAAAGTGAATCAACGGTACACATCTTAATTCTCTTACTTAAATGATATGAGATTTTACCATAGCTCCAACAGCTTATACTTAGATGACAGAAGCTAGATGCTAGCGCTTAACATGCGAGATTGGAGTGATTTGGCGTTTTTCAAATACGTAAATCCTGTTTTTTCGTCCAGAAAGGTTGTTTCCATCTCATCGTGATATGTTCACAAGTGCACCTTTGTCAATCGAATTATCTAGATTTTGAACAGAAGTTTTTCAAGTTGAGATAAATGACATGGGAAATGTTTACATCTATTTTGTCTGGTACAAGTGATTATCACTTCATGGTCAATTAAATTTGAACAAAAGACAATTGATTCATCTGCTTAGTTATTGTGACTCGAAATAGTAACAGGAGAACAAACTTCTTAAGTTTGTTCGTTTTTTCTAAAGTCACGCAACTCTATTTTATGATTCTTAGTTTACCTACATTTATATTACTAATCTTCAACTGAAAATGGTACAACAGAAGAACACAATGTAGTGTTACGCTTCTATTTTATAACCTACTTTTTCCTAAACCTAAGGAAGCTGGTCAAAACATATGGCCCTAACAGTTAGGTTCGGCTTCAAAAACTTTAGAAATTGAACAATAATAATCATCTATGCATTAACCTCAATACAGTTAAAAAATATCCATAGTTCTTTAAAGTTGCGAGCAACTTACATTCGCATGTAAGCATATGACTAAGGAACTGTGAATTGCCGCATCATGCTTTTATTTTGGTCATCAACACTGATTATAAATACAGCATTAGATAAATTTGTTTACTGTTAAAGAAAAATAGAACTTTCCGCTGCTGTCTGACGTACCTGAGCTGTTTTTGGACACAAAAGGAGAGATTTTACGTGAAAAGTACCTAGCTTCGTGGGTTACCACCGCTGTTGTTTTCCACCATACTCAGCCAGCGCTGACTATTGCAACTTACCGAGGCTTTGGACGCGGGCACCTGTCTGTCTTCCAACGCTAACTGCCATTGGCCAACTAGAACCAGTTAACCATCGTTTCCTGTTTGCGGCCGTCTCTGTTGCCTGCCGGCGTGACGTGTGTCCGTCCATCATGCATGCAGTTTTTTCGACGTACTTGCTTTCCTTTAGGTTGCAAATGTCTCCAAACAGAATGTTCATAACAGCATACTGTTAAAGCTATTTTGTTTTGCAGCAGATGCATTTCAGCGTTTTGGTGAACAAGCATGGACAGGAATTTTGCCAAATGCCCGACGCCTTTTCAGTTTTTTGCGTTTTTGCCATTTGAACACTACCGCAGTGTACAACTCGGTAAAAATTGAAGAATCAAAAATTTTACCTAGACTTGACCCACATATTCTTTGATGTTTATGAACACTGACCAAACGGTTAAATGAAAATGTATAGAACATTGTTATTTTACACTGAATTGTCGTTTTTATGTATGGTTAAGCTGGACGTGAAGACACTGACACAATCCGTACTTATAATAATCATAATAAACGGTTGGGAGATTCTGGAAGATAGAAAAGTCATCGAATAATATATTTTGTATCGGGCAATAACTCCCAGCCACCGAACCAGTAAGTTATCATAGTCACGGCTGTTAGTACAATTTGTACCCGGAACAGAACACTTTCCGTTACTCCAAACCACTGTAATGAGCTCCCAATGCAGACTTGTTCGCTAAATTCCGCAAGTGTGCTGACGTTTTTCGTAGACTTGAGGCAAAAGCTATTTGCTTGTTTTGTATTTATTCCGTTCGGGTTATTTCTAGCTCCGGTAATCTAAAAAAAAAACTGCATATAAGTTTGTTTATAAAATTATGGAACCGCAATATGATTTGTGTTCTATTTGTTCATTTTTGAGTCTGCTTATGCCTGACTATTAAAACAGATAAGCAGTTCAGTTCTTCTTTTAGTTGCTGCATTTAATCGTCTCTCTAAGAAATTATGCAGAACAATATAATGTATTCATTTTATCCTTTTATTCTTATGGTCATGGTTTTCGGAAGCTTATAAATAATTCGTTATTCCGTCGCTTCAGTGGAAATTCTTCAATCGCGTTTCCAAACAAAATTAAATAGATGGCTTATTTTGAATAAAAATGGATGTTACATTGAAACATTTATGCGCCCAGTTATTAGCATCTCTGTGAACGGTAGAAATTCTCACGCCCTTTTTTGAACATTTGATATCATTCACCGTTGTTTCAGAACACAATACTCGTTACATTTACTTTTCATTCTTCCGAACCTGTTCCCTGGGGATAAATAGCAGTTTGACACGTTCTGTTTGTTTCGTGAAATTAATACCGTTAGACTACCAAGTGAGCTAGTTAGGTCAAAAAGTCAAGCAAATTCGTGCACTTTGCGAATACGCGCTCATGCGTGATTGATTACACCCTTTAATACCCAATTGATTAGAAGCAATTTATTATTTGCCCTTTTTGGAAAAACCGCTGCATTATACGTCCACACAGTGAACTTGACATCAGAAAGTCATCTTTAAGTTCATGGAAAGTTTCAATAAACATCCTAAGGCCGCCTTTGTGTGTAGGAAAGCGAGAAAAACTATACAGACTTCGTAGTTAATATAACTTACCTGATGGGGCCAGCACCCTTAACGGTACTGCGGGATTCTCTTGTTTGAGAGCATTTTATTCGTTAAAATTTTTATAGCAACTCATTCGATAAACAAATGAATGATGAGAGAGTATAAGAGAGAGAGAAAAATACTTCATCTTTTAGATGAAACATAAGCGCAATACCTTTCACTTCACGTTTGGTTGAGTGGATTCCTTCATTAGACAGATTAGGCAGTATGGCGTTGTATGGAGGGTAGATACTCAGAGAGCACTGTCTGAAGTCTAATTTTGCATTCAGTTCTACGAATATTGATGGGATTTGCGTCTTTTAATGGCAGAACGCAAAACTACTGCAGTAATTAATAAACAGCAGGGATTATATTTGATCTACATCGAATGAAACTTGGTTTGTTTGTTCAAGTCTTAGATCTGCGTATCTTTAAACAAACATAAATGAGGTCAGTGACAATTATTTTCTTCCCAAAAAACGCAGCAATATTTCAAGTATCTGTCCTTAGAAGAGTATTCGGCGAGTGTACGTATACTTTCGATAAATTCTCTTCAGGCCAATACATTTATTTGGGAAGGTTACATTTAAACAAGCGATCGATAATGTTCGTCTTTTCTTACAAGCGGCAGCCAATCAGAGCGCGGATTAGTGCATGCCGCTAAGTGACTACGGGCCACGCCAGATATGGAGTTTGCACGAAGTTCCTTTGCGCAAACAAGGCCGGTTTCATCAACCTGATAGCGGTCGGTTCTGCTGTTGATAGCAGGCGCTGACCCAGGGACTTTGGATAATTTTGTGGAACCTTGCAGATCACAATTTACAGGAAAGCATCTCGCAGAGTAAATTTGGGAAATTAATGTGCATATATTATTTCTTATTGACCTAGTGCAAGAGATTTAAAGTCTAAAGGGATATAGAGGGTATGGCAGCACAGAATTAAGGCAGAACTTTATGTTAAATAGAATCAGACAGTCTAGCTTAGTAGATTTCATCAACGTTGCCGCCAGTACATTTCTATACTTTGAACCTTTTTCAGACGAGTCAACCAAATTCAAATTAACGTAATAGCAAAATGTAAGTGATCGTGGTTTCTGGTCGGTTACCAGTTACCATTGGCTAATGAGGTTTTAAATTATGGCAGATGCTGACTTTAAAACCTTATATTTAAAAGATGACCAATCTTTCAGTGTCTGTTTAATAACTATAATCAATTCTGAACGGTTCTAACTTAGAACCGCCAATTTACTCTTCTTTAACACTGCTTTAAAGCGGCACCACCAATGTCTCCAATGTTGCCATAAAGTTACAGTATTCCAAATTTTTCTGTTAGGAACGAGAAGCCACTTACAGCATAGACGATAATGTTACAACGTTCTTTCTACTACATAGTTCAATAGTAAAATGTGGGTTTTCAGAAAGCTTAACATTCATTTCAAATCAATTTCATGAAGTTATGCTTACTCAGCTATTCCTGAGTAAAATGGTGCTGTGCAGGAACGTCCATACAGTAAGCACGTGTATCGCATTAAATGTCGTCATTGCACTATCCAAGACTTAAAAGCTCAATGTATATTTAAGCGAGATCCAGTACGTTACTTAAACACAGTTCTCCGTATTTTACTGTATAGCATTACCGTCCTCCATAAACAGCCCGCTTTCTACTTCGATCAGCAGTGTAAGACAAAAAGTCTATATGCGATTCGAAGAGAGAATTTTAAGTAATTCCATAATGTTATTGTGAAAATAAGTATTTTATGCATCTTTGTGAATTTATAATGAGATCTGCTTATAAGCTTGGCAATAGGTATATGATTCTTAATTAACTGGTCAATTACCTTGAACTCTACTCTACTAATGCGCTTAAACAAATCTAACGCTGTTCAACCATTCCATCCATAACTTCTTATTCATACCATCTTTGAGTAAAAAGAAAAGTGAAGAAGCCAACCAAGAAGCGATACATTTTTCTATTACCCTATTCTGTTTCCAGTCATACATCATGCGATTACGCTTCTAGATTAACGAGTCCTCCTAGAACCCCGCAAAAGTGTTCGTATTTACTTTTGGAGTAGGTTTTATGTTTCATACTTGTAATTCATACTACTGTTTCCATCTTTCATGATTTTAGTTTAACCTCGGAAAATTGGTTGTATTGATTGTATCTCTCTTTTTAATTATCGCGCGCTTTTCTGTTGTCAAAGGTGAGGTTATTGAAATAATTCTCTACCTTCATTCGCTCAACTATTTTAATTACTTTTTCTCTCGCCCGATATACTCCACCCATAAAACCCCTATTACCGGCGGAGCATTAAGATGGAAATTTAGGGTTTCTCGTTACCGGGCTGTTCCATATAAGGAATCTTAACAGTGTTTTTTTATTAAAACATTTTAATCTGTCTGTATTTGTTGTTCTTTCTCTATTCCTCTCTCGTAATCATTGCGCACATGTATTTTTCCGATATATTAGTTTTCCGTGCATCCTCAATAATCCAAATTTATTGGACTCCTCTAGATTCTACATATTTTCTTTATTATATCGAATTTTACCTCCGTTGTGTGACGCATGTGACTTATAAAGTTGGCCGAATGTTTCGTCATGGCAATGACAGAAATTGACTGTCACTCAATTAACTGTCTCATTCAGTACTTGGATTAACTTTGCTCTGAATGCAAAATAAAGCAGCAACTAATGAACTAATATGGGGATGGCATAACTATACCGCAGTGCAAATGCCTTAGTGTGAAAAATACCCATCAGATGATATTATACTCGAATTTTTCGTCAAATTTTTTAAGCGTAATGTAGTACTGATTGTTTGCTTACACTTTCGTCAACTCTACCCTCCTTTATATTATTGTATTTGCCTGATGATGAATAAATCAAAAACGTTCCTTCGCTTAACTTGACTCCCTGAATATAACGATAACGCCTACATGAAATTGAAGTGCACGACTGGCGTCACATTTAGCATATAAACTCTGGAAATAAGCATTGGAGTGACTGGGCAGGGATTCGCGATTCCTCCTGATTCGTGCGGACTTCTAAAATCCAACCTCGATAATGTTTAAGGTATCACTGTGTATCCAAGTATTACCGAGATTTTTGCGTCGCTGATCTCTAATCCCTTTACATTTACGTCCTATTTTCCTGAAAATGCATATAGGTTTTGAATTTAAGGAAAAAACTCGTATGAAAAAGTGTATATATTTTTCTATTACTCAAATAAGGCGTAGACAGTTTGCAACTGTAACCAACACTGGCTCAGCCCGCAATTTTCTTATCAACCTTCAAGGTAACGAGCACATCTGAGGGGAAACGCAGCAAAATGTCCCTAGATTTGTGATTTATCGGGTAGTGGACCTCGACATCAAGTCTTGTGCAAAACGTTCATCGTGAACTTCGTCGACGATAAAAGAATTCGTCTGTTCATACTAGCTAAAAGATTACCATGTTATGCTATGACTTGAGATTAGCCATTTCACTATGGATTTCCTAATTTTTTTGAAGAAACTTGAACGTTGAGAAACAAGGAAAGGTTGAATAGAAGTCTCTTTTGATTCAAATGCAGTATAATTTTTAGAACATATTTCCAAATGTATTTCCTATTTATTCCTCAACATAGAATGGAAGACAATTAACATCAATAACATTTGAAGAAGCTGTGATCACAGTTAGGCAATTGATTTCCCAGGACTTTTTATCCCGATTTGAATAACAATAGGGCCAGGCTTCCAACGTAGAAGTAAATAAAGTGCCGGGTCTCGTGTGTGACGTAGCTGAAAATAATTTCGATAAAAAATATGATTAAAAACTCAAATATGAGGACTCGCTAACAGCTGAGAGTAGTCAGTTTGCACCATTTATTTTATACTTTATGAGAGGGTCATAGGATCAAGCCGAAAAAAAGTTCCGACTTTGGTTTAGTGTATTCAAGCAGGCGATTTTCCTTAATTTTACGAACCACCTGTGTTGCCTTAGAATACCATTCGAAAACTCATTGGAAATCATAAAAAACTAAAGGTGGTCTCATTT
This sequence comes from Dibothriocephalus latus, assembly GCA_900617775.1. Lineage (NCBI taxonomy): Eukaryota > Metazoa > Platyhelminthes > Cestoda > Diphyllobothriidea > Diphyllobothriidae > Dibothriocephalus > Dibothriocephalus latus. The sequence continues at coordinate 3,316 of UYRU01044769.1, read as the reverse complement.
GCGTTATCTACATGAACATTTGATAATTTGGATATTTTTTGAAAGGTTTGCTGCAACTACTGTAGCTGGCTATGTTCCGAAGCTCTACGGTACTTTTAAAATCCACATTATTTTTACTTAACTGGAAAAAACGCCTGGCACGTTTTGTAAGATATAAAAGTACGCGTAAGTTTTCCTTTATCAAAGCAGGTAATAAAAGCTAGAATGCCTTGAAATTAAGTATATTGAAAGAATTCGATGTTAGTTGAATGTTTCTGCGACAAGGTCACATAAACGAGGACATAACGTCTTGTTCACAAATATATACTTAACGCCTAACACGGTTATGTTATTATAAGGCTTTGTGTTTCGAAAGCATGAAATACTCTTTTCGAAATTAAAATCCCGCGTTTTCAAAGGCCTTACAGTTAAATTAGCCTTGCTACAGAAGTCAGCATTAACACAACCAAACGTAATCCGTCTTCCATCAGATGATTCCCATTTCAGTGAACTTTAACCCTGGTCCATTTTAAAATTTCGAAGACTTCAACTGTGATGACGTTATACGATTGCCTTGACAATCGGTCATAAAAGCACCTAGACACTTATTAACTGCCATGTCATACAAGTGACTAAAAACCTCCCGAAGACAATAACTCTTTAACACAGTTTAGGAAAAAAGTATAAAATTTGAAAATATAAATTATAAAGACTATGAGCATTTATAACAATAAATTCCCACCAGGATTTAAAAATGATAATTTCTACCGTTGATTTTGGTTACTTTTCATGCTAGTAATATGTGGCAAAAATTTTATCGATAGGGTATCCTAAAATAAAACTTCCTTGCAACAGTTAATCAAGCTTTAATGAAATTGTGAATAATGGTCCATTCTTGTTTGTGCTCGTGTTGTTATCACTTATACTGACGGATCTCGCTACAATTATTACAACCTTCTAGGCGACTTAACTACTTCTAAATTTAAAATTAACAAAGCAAAATAGCCTAAAGTGTTTACATCTGAAACTGATAACGAAGGAAATCAAAATAAGTTCCTCGCTTGATGATTCGTGAGATGCGCACCTACTGTGTTATGCTTTTTTGGAAAATCACCATAAAGGCTATGTAGTTGCGTACGTTAGGTGTTCTTTGCTTCCAAAATGGTTTGCCGATTTTTTGTTGCCACCGTCACAACCACTACTAGTTGTCTTTTAAACATGCCTAAAACTGAAACATTCTTTGGGCCTTTAATATTTTCCCTTCAGGATAATAATAATAATATTAGGGTTGACAGTGATCTGAAGAAATAATCCCCAGAGCGGAAGCGTCCTGTAATACTTTAATCTAACCTTATCTTACACACCTGAGAATCTCTGATCCATTTATCAAACTTCCGACTAAACAACAAGAAGCCTATATAACGCCTCTATTATGTTAAGCGAAATATTCTAAGAACATGTTTCTCAAACGGAAAACACTTGTCTAATATATCCATAAAAATAAAACATTTTGATGGTTTGAACATCGGAAATTTGGGTCTCACCTTCCAAAGTGCCGCCCAACCACGCAATGCCAGGTTGGACCGTATTTCTTGTCAAATTCTTTCTTCAGATACGAGGCGATATCTTTTTCAATTTGAAAATTTTCAATTGCCACAGCCGCAAACTCTACCGCTGTTTGTTGCATTTCGTCGTCCATGTCTGCGTTCTTCACCACAGCCTTTCTATCACCCGACATTTTTTTTGCTTGAAATACTTTCCCACGGAAAAAACCACTGGTCATACAACTGCACACCCACTTCTTTATATATCCTCAGGGCAAATTTTATTCCGTTCTGGTCGCACAGTAGACTGTACTCAACTTATGCACATATTCGTCTTAGCTAAGGCCGGGCTACTGTGGCCGACACAACACCTGACACAACCGTGTGCCAAGCCTTGGGTCGGTTTGCATTTTTCTCTGCTGTCCTAACAAAAACAGGCTAGGTATTTCGGCCTCATGGCCTTCCAGGCCGATTAATTATGCAGGAGGCTTGACGCGTTGGTGACACAATGGGTAGATTTGCTTTCCAAATGCATGCATGTGCTGAGCCATTAGGTAACTTGTCGCACCATGGAGAAACCTGTTGCGGATGACTGAGTGATTGATACAAATGAGACCTTACCAGAGAGGTGTGTTAGGTTTAAACCTACCCAAGTGGTACGAAAAAGGTTTCCGGAGACCTAGCTATCATTGGAGGACAAGACAACAACTGGTTAATAACGCGGCTTGGATTTTATGATAACAAAAGAACACTCCTTTCGAACGATGGTGAATTTTAAACGATTATCCGCATGTACGGAGTCAAGTCGCAAGTGGGATCATTTGCACTTTATTAGGTGTTATCCGGTCGACCTCTAGTTATGCGTTTTTTTCAAGTCGGGGTGTTATTTACTTATTAAATAAGTACGTTTTTAGTCTTGAAGAGACAAAATTTCATATTATTTTGCTCTGGTTTACTATCTATACTAGAGGTGTTTGGGCGATTTGTCATGTCTGATTGCCTTACAAACAAAAATGTTCGACTGTGTACCGCGTTGTGATCTGAAATAGTCATAAGCCGCTTCAGTACTAGCAGTCGCCACGAGGGCAAGCAAAAAAGTGAAATAAATTTGATCAGTTAAGCATAACTGCATTGTATGGTTAAAGTAGTGACTTGCCTAGGGAGAAGTGTACTCTTATTCTGACAATAGGAATAGACTAAGCCTCACAATTAAGTCACTTTCTGCACATTGTAGCTACATGTGGCAGATGTCGTTTATATAGACTCGCACAAACGATGATGCCAGTACTGACCGCCCGTCACCGTGACGACCTGGAATTTTGGGAGTGGCTTGTACATATTTTAGTGTTGCGAGTTGGGCTGCAATTATAGCTTTCGAAAATGAAATGTCCAAACCATATTAAAAAACCGTTAATGATATCCTTAGTGTGGCGGGCTAACCTCTTTCTATAGTTATCTGGATTAAATAAAGAAAATAGTGTTGAAGGGCTTCGCCTATTTTCGACAAAACATGTCGGTTTGCTCAGCTTCGCTCTCAAAAAATGTCGAAATAAATAACAAGATAAGGTTAACTATGTTTCAAATACATTAGACATATCCACTACAACATTTCCAGGACACGCTTACCAAGTAGTTTGGAAACTTTAAAAATAACATCTATGTGTCATCTTATAAAGAAAAAGGGTCGAGAAATTGCGAAGAGATTTACAAGACAGATGACGAGAGCTTTAATCGATGCCATCAGCGTTTACGCAAATACAAAGCTGTGATTGAGCAAAACAGAAGAGAATGTG
>UYRU01044768.1:1821-17265 GCA_900617775.1 Dibothriocephalus latus | reverse complement strand
CGTGTCACGGTACCTGAACTGACTCTGCGCTAGAAGAGCCATTTTTGTCAGGCTCATCTGCTTGCTATAGCTCGTAATTTTGGAATTTATATTTTTAAGCATTCTCGGACAGCAGTATGTCCTGAATTTGCATGTTTTTCATTAAAAAAATCTATATTAATTTTTCCATCCTAGCATGCACTTTATATATGCGGGAACAGCATTCTCTCATGAGACGTCAAACATGAACTAAATCATGACACAGTTGGCTATTACCCGATTGCGAATTCACCTGTTTATAAGGAGTGCTGAATAGTTTATTCCACTCGCTAGACAAACCCACCATAGTCAAACATTAGGCTAATAAGACTGCAAGCCTAGCTCCTCGTCACCCTTGCACAAGACTACCTCTGATTATAGGTTGGAACGAGGAGCCGAAAAGTCTGGGCAATAATACCATGTTTCAGTGATCGAAACTTCTTCTTTTAACGTTCACCTTTTTGTCGATCCCAGGAAAGTTCTTTCGGGCATGATGAAAGTGCCGAAAATACGCCTGTGGCAAACAGTTTTCTTATTTTTTCATCCTGTCCAGGTAGTAGGTCATATTTTGCCTTAGTCACTGTATTTTGTTTTATCATGAAGCTTTCTTTTTTGCTTCATATATAATGTCTTGGATTATCATGCGTTTGTCGCTGAAAAAATAAATAAATTTCTTGTGCAAAACTGATATTTATAGAGCAATTTGAACTGTGTGAAATGCAAAGGAGTTTATCAACAGCGCCATCAAATGTTGCAGCATTCTGTGAAGCTAACTTTTAACTGTAACTGATCCGAAAAATCTGCTAGGAACAAGAGTAGAAGGTGAAGAGTTCAAATTTGAATTAATATAAATTTGAAAATATTGTCTTCGATTGGTTTATACTAGACACAAAAATATAACCATTCTAAATGTCGGCCTCTGAAAATGCGTGTAATCCGTCTCCCTGGAAGAATTCTACTCGTAAAAAAGTTAGCCCTTTAATTTATTTATAAACCTGCTAATATTCTACGCACAAGATGTAGTATTTTTTACCTCCTAAGAGTTTTATTGGTAATCTATATTCGCATATTCGACGCAACGTCTTTTATCTACTGAAAAATTTTAAATTTAAACAAGTTGAACAGTTATTTGACAGTTTATATATGCACCTTGTAAAATAGTCAGCAGGTTAACTTTTACCGTAAATTATATGCTGGTTATTAAATATGACATGAGAATTTATGATTGCATCTCACTTAATATTTTACGACTTTTAAAGTAGAAACCGATGACGCAAGTATGAAAACCAGGCCAATTCAAAACGGCCGGCAAACTTAAACCACCTTCAAAATATAAGTTATTGTTCGTGTAAAAAGAATTAATTTAACGCAATTTGCTTAAAAAAATACACGGGAAATAAAATTTTTGAGTATAATTGCTATAAAATATGCTTGAATTTGTCACGGCTAAAAAATAAATTGAAATAGTTCATAGAAGTGAATTTGTTATTTTTTCCCGCATAACGCTGGTCAGTATCCGTTAAGAGGCTGTTTCAAAAATCGTATCCTACATTCTCTGAAATACTTTCCATGACAGTCCATCTTACAAAGATGCGCATTAGTGAAGTCAACTTTTCATCACTTGCATCCAGTACTGGACCTGCTCTCGAATACCATGCGGTAGCGAGGGAAAAACATAAATGAGAAATTGTCAACACACACTAAGCCGCTTCAGGTCTACAATTCCAGCAGAGAAAATGTCTATAAGAGAATCTTCACCGAACTGTGACAAAGGCACTGTAAGCATATTGCAATCTTTTAAGGACTGGTGTATGCTGCATCTAGTTATAAATAATCTCCAGCTCAGAACAATACACTGTTGCTAGATTTTGCAAACTACCTCACAGATTTCCCCGTCGCAATGGGCGCGGGCAGCATATATTTTTGAGGACTTAGAATAGTGGGACTGCCATAAAGAGGTTTGCATTTGCATATCTACCTGTGGAAAACGCTAAGACTTCAAGTGCCAGTAGACAGGATAAATCCGAGAAAATGAGTTTATTAACTATTTGCCTACCTTGACTGTTATAGCCAACAAGGCGGAGACAAGATGCTTCGAAACAGAGAACATACTATGAATGGTTGATATTCGTTGGGGTCATTCACTAATATCCACGTATAAGTGAAAATGTAGTCTTGATAGGATTCAACTTCAAGTATTTAAATCAATGTAAACAATTAATTACCTCGTGTATGCTTTTGTTAGTACTATTTGCACGTGTCTACCGTCTACTGACTTTGTGTGCACAGTTACAAAATTCATAATGCGTAAAATATTTTGACTTCAAAATGTCCGTGCTAGCAGTTCCCTAAACCAGGACATTGAGAATCTATGCGGATATATTTGCCTCTTTTCGTATAACTTATGTATCATTAACAGGGGGTTAACTCGTCCCAAGAAACCGCTAATTTTAGTGACAGCGACATCCATAAAATGGAGGGGTAAATATCTAGATAGAGCAGCTGTTGATATAGTTGTATTTAGGCTTCATGTAAGTTCATTTATTTTATCATGTATCCAAGAACGGAAGAAAATTTTTCTGTTTTGCAAGCTTTCGTTTTTTGCTGAAAAGCAAGATTTACAAAAATGTTGATTGGTCGCACAATGGCCACAGTTACTTCTTTCAAAATGGCTAGTAGGCTGCATTCTCTGCCTTGAGGAAAAAATGATTTGCCGTTGTCAAATAAAAAATATATCACTCTGCCTCTTATCGTGTTTACCAAAATCTGACAAAGTACCAGCAGTACACATGGAACTCAATGCATTTGCAAAAAACTACCTTAGCAATCCTTATATATAGGGTAATTTGGTAGTCATTCTTTTGAAAATGTAGATTGATCCTGCAAATAAAGCTGTCATGACATATTTTCCTAACTTTTCATTATCCAAAGAGTTTGGAGAAGTCCAATAAGTCTTTCATTTAGGCAAAACATTTACTCTTTACAATTTTATTTTTTTATGTAAACAAGTTGCCTTCTGTTTTGTTAAAAGCACGTAATAAAATATACTGAGCACCTATCTTTGAAGGCGGATACTAGGGCCGTTTTGAGGCATTCCGCTTTTTTAAATATTTTAACCATTCATATGCATCGCAGGCTAGCTTTAAATATAAGTGAGACAAACCCCCCCCTGCTAAAACTTGAACATTGTTTTTACTGGTTGAACGAATTGTGTTCGCCGACGGGAGTTTTAATGATTACTCACTGGGCTATAAAAGATTTTTGTTGCCTTTTTCCACCTATGCGGAAGGTGATTCTGCCTGCCAGCACTTCTAGTCCGCGCGCGAGATGTTGCACGATTATGAAAATAAAAATGTATGTGTCTAGCTCTGCCATCGTACATATTTGTCTTAATTGTCCGCCGCCTTGTCTAACTCTCTCTATATGCATCGGAGACGCCGAATACTGCACAGAAAACATTTAAACTTGCCGGGCAATGTAAGACTTCCAATAGGCTTCCTATTGATTTAACAAAACTGCCCGCAACCGTTGTAACTTTAAAGTCTACCAATTTAAATGCCAAGGATTTGATATGTGTTGTTGGACTTCTCTTAGAAAGATACACTATTACGAACCCCTAGATCGATATCTCCTTTAAGGTAAGCAGGAGAGGTCAATCCGTTCAAAGTGTGGTCTGCAGCATTTGGAGATTAAAAGTATTCAACTCGTAGCATAGCTATAAGGACCACGTAAAAGCGGTGAGTCAAAACTTCATTTAATTGAGTTCGTATGGTAAAAAAACATAAATGTGCAAAATAATTTTGTAGTAAAGAGGTTTAGTAACATGATTAACTCCAAAAAAGAAGTCTATTTTAACACGAAACGCATTATAAACTGAAGTTACGAAATGCGTTATAGATATACAATTTATATAAATAAATATAATTTTAATATATGTATGTATGTTTTTGTATGTCCTTTTTATCAAGGATGCTCATAAGCTACTTCGGACGTGCTAATATGTTAGATTTGAATGCGCATTTTCAGTTTCACCTGCGACAACAGCATTCAAGGAAGACGGACCAATTAATAATTACGTAATTGGCCTAACAATTTTCATTAACCTTATAATTTTAAACGGATTTTACAAATAAATTGGAAAACAATTTCGGAAACCCAGTTGATAGCAATGCACACTTATTTTCCATTTTTTACCAAAGGGTATGCATACGTTTCAAAAACATTTCAGTTTCCAATGATTTGAACGGCTATTAACAGCAAGGAATATTCAGTCAAAAAACTTCAGTCTTCCTGAATGAGGAACAGCATATATTCCTTGATAACATTAATACCCCATATCATTTTTAAAGGGTACGGATTGTATCGCGTCTCTCAGTAGAGCAATTAATAATTTAGCAAACAATGTCCACTAGATGATTTTAATAATACCACAATTCGATTACGTTTCCCAAAATTTCTTTGAGAAGTTTATTTGGTAAACTAATCGTGTGCTGTCAAATTTCTTCAACAAATAGGATTTTTACTCCCGTTTCATAAATAGTATTTAAGTTTGTGAGAACATGGACAAAAGGAGACAAAAAACGAACTGCTGAAGCCTTCAGTCTTTTTGTCTTGTGTTATACTTTATGATGCCACAAAGAAACATATACGAATGGCCATATCCTGGCGTATCCGAATAACTAATAGCATTATATTATATATTACTTACTCTTGCAACTCCATTTAGTTAATTTATCTTAACAGAAAAAACTATTTCAGAATTTAACTTCACGTTTCATAACATTACTAACTTACAGCACAGTTAAGGATGATATTCAGGTAGCAATATAATTTATTAAAGCACCTTTGACAGTCGTTGTCGACACTGAAAAAATAAAAGGGGAAAAGCGAACCAGTCTGTTGTTTGTCAGGTAACTGTGCATTGATAAAAAACACGAACATTTCTTGCTGCACTTTTGCTGAGCTTGGTAATGCGCACTTTGCTAACATAATCTTGCACGCATAATATTATAACTGAATCACTATAGAAAGTTACAAAGCAGTTATCTGATCATGGCAATTATGATTTAAAGAGAATGGTCCGCTTGCAATTTTACTTATCTTCGATTGCAGTGTTAAATGACAGGAATTTAAGAACATTTTCCGCAACGTGTTACTACAATTGAAGGTTTAACTGACTAACAAAAGGATTAAACAAGTCTCCCATTTTATTCTCTGTTTACTGGCAAACCCCAGTCTTTGAGGGGAGAGTATTTTTTATTTAATCTGAAATATTGTTATTTAGTTCAAAGCAATGCATAAGCATTGGGCTAAATAACGGTGTTGACAGTGAGATACACCTAGCTGAAAAGGAATGCCCCATTAAGAGTGCATGTGTTTGACGTAATATTTGGTTAATTTAGCCGTATTTTAATATAAAGGGAAAAACTGCTATTGCATTAAACAAATTCATCTTGCATACGTAAGTAACAAATTAAACAAAAGACATCAGTTTCGCCCACCACAAATGGTGCTTTTAATAGTTTTTTTCCACTCACTTACCGAATCAGCTCTAAAGTCTTGCAGACAAAGTTGCCTAGTGTAAGTGCTACGTGAAATATATTAAATTAACTTGTTCAAAGCAAAGTCTTTTTTTCAACAATTTTTTATTTCAAATTTAAGGACTGTCCGCAATGATTAATTTGGCATACATACATACATACATACATACAAAGCTCAAAATATTCTGGTTTTTATCAGTCAATGCAACCATTAGCGTTATAATAAGTTGACTGAGTTAATTTAAGCAGAACACTAAATGGAAGATTACTGTAGAAAGTGACACCATATTTCAATATTTAGTTCAGCTTTTGAAATCGTAGAAATTAATTTAGGTCAGCAAACCGACTATTTTTAAGGAGTGTTTTTTCATAATTATTCCATACTTAAAGCACGGTGGCGAGTTAATGGATTTTAGGAAGTTGTCTCAAAAGGAATTCTAGCACATAGATACCCAACCGAAAAAATTCTTTAAATCCCAAACAAAAACCAGTAGAATAATACGTGCAGCATACACACTCTGATATTTACAGGAAAACATTTTTAGGAAATAGGTCACATTTTCTAGTTTAAGATTAATCTTTGTGTTTTTAACTGCGTACCAACGAAATTATCTGTAACGACAGCTAACGTTAGTACAAATCTCATGATCAGAGAAGGGGATGGCTAGTAATTGAAATTGGTAGTGCTTAGTAATAGAACAAAGGTATTTTATTCTCCTTAGTGACAGTGATTTGTTTGTTGGATCAAGGCCAAGTCTGTGCTTGTTAAATGCACTGCAGGCGTCGCTTTCTGACATATGGAATCATCTAGGCAGCCTTACTGATAAAAGCATGATTCTGCAACGAGTCTGTGCAGATATTACGTTCAGAATCAGTAGTACGGCTGGGTGATCTTACGTCGAAAATATTTTCTGCAAATTTATATTTTCATTTTCCAAGTACTGGATACACTTTAATTACATACTTCATACTTTCTCTTTCATAAGCACAAGTGAGTGTGGATATTTATTTAAGTAATACCTATTCTCTGCATCCGAGCAAGACATTAGGAGCACTATTTTGGCCCACGTATGTTAATATTTGCGTACTACTAGTCAGTATCATTGAACTCGGAACACATCTAACAGTTTATTTGACCAGCCGCTTAAAAAAAGTATGGCATACATTTGCAAGAATTCCTCTATGGGATGCGAAGGCAGTTATCCTAATCCCCACAGATTATTCCGCTTATACTGCTTGCATCTAAAATTACGAAGTACGTACTAATTCAAGGAAAGAAAACAAATCCAAAATTGACTTACAACTGCGCGGCAGTATTTTGACGTCTGGTTGGCTGGTGCCCTTATGTTGACAGTCTCCTGATTGGACAATACACTTAGACACATTTTCAGTCGACCAATAGGAGTACTCGCATATACGGGGGACAAGCGTGACCCTGTGCGCGAGCTCTTTAAAACGGTGCCCTTCCCTGCCACGCGCATAGAGGTAGTTTTTTGTGGAATACAGTACTAATTTGCGGATTTTCATGATTAAGTGCTGAGCGATGAGCATGGATGCAGACAATATCTTCTTAAACACCACGTCATCTCTAGTCTCGGCACATTCTGTGCCGAATATCGAACTTTCCTGTGCTGTGTCTGACGCGGATGCAAAGGCGGACGTCAGCATGGACAGTGATTCTTGCATAACTAAAAGCAGCAGTGTCGAGCGACTTGTGCGTCTCACTAGACGGCTGACAGAATGCAAGCACGTCTTTGCCGCGCTAGAAAAGGAGGAACAAAAACTGCAGCAGCAGAAGAAGACTTCCAACTTGTTAGACCTACCGGATGAGGCGCAGGTGAATGTGAGCATGGTGGACAATAAATCGGGCGAGGAAGAGGAGGAGGAGTTGGATGCGGACGAGAGTGCGGACCACTATGTTTCAGGCGGGAGCTGCAAAGGTTCTCTGGAGATAAAACCCATATCCCCGCACCTGGTGCAGCGTTTTGCTGAGTCTAGTTCCAAAAAGCCGCAAGGCGGGCGGGCATCCAGTCTGGAGGTTCTACCTGTGCATGACCAGTCCGCACCAAAACAAAAATGGGCTCGACTGCTTGGTCTGACCACCTCAGACATCGGTGATGAAGCTGAATTTGTGGTAAGTGGATGCGTGTTTGAACGAAGTGTTTTATTTGAGATTTAGCGTGTTTAAATAAATCTAAATGGGATATTTGCAATTCCTGAGAAGTAAAAATTCTTCTTTTTGATTGCTTCATATTTAATCTCAGAGGCAGACAATAAGAGGGGGAATCTGAGTCGATATGTGCTTGCATTTGTATTCTGCGAGAAAAAGGAACATTTTCGACACAATACAGTCAAATGTTTTTGAAACCTTAATCTACATTTCGGACATTTTACATGACAATTCTTAGCTAAGCCTACCCCAAGACATTATTTTCTTACCCCGCAAAGTTTTTTTTATGCTATAATATAAAAAATGGCCATCATTTATTAACCGAGAATCAATTTTCCCTTATATTAGCATGATTGTATTCGCACATTAATCTAGATGAGAACGATTTGCAAAATTACATTAAAAAACGTGTGCCTTGACCAATTTTATGACCTGTACTCTCACAAGCATAATATGAGCGTCCGAGGACTCATCCGTATTTCATTCGTAGTTAGGAGTTCATATCGATTCACTGAATTGAAGACAGCTTAACTGAAGAGTTATTTTGATTGATGGAATTTTCATAAACTATTGTAAACGTAGCTTTTACGACTTTTCTTAAGAAGCTGCACATCAAGTCCACAATGACTTCATTATTTTGATATTATTGTAGCATTACTTTTCATTACCAACTCCAAGTGTTTGTTTTCGCAGAGATTTTTCTCTCTTAACTCAAAAAATCTGATTTTACATAATAATTTCCGAGATGGTTAGTTTTTCGCATACAAAGAACTCTGAGGTTTATAGGAAACGGAGTTTACCCTGCGCGACATTATTATGCACTCAAGATTTTGAAGTCAAAATAAACTCTACTCCAGTTAAATGGTAAAGTAAAAGCCAAAACCTTCGTATAGCCTTCATAAACTGAATGTATAACCGATACCTAGCGCATGTTTCAAGCCGGAAGCTATAAAACCAAAAATTGCATCACCTCTAAAGGACCACCCTTTGGGAGCATACGAAAATTGTGAAAGGTCAAAAGGATCGACGGTTGTGAAGAGGAACATACTCTTTGTCGGTGCAAACCGCTGACTAAAACAGATATATAAGATCACCGACGACCTGTCGAATGCAGCTGAATAGTTAGCGGTTCAGTATGTCTGAAGTATTCAATAAATCTAGAGTAAAACAATCAGACAGCCACCTGTTGGGCATGGCGATCACTGCACATCTGACGGAAATATTTTTCTTTTTATGATAGCAAGTTTATCAGTGAGGATGCATATTCGGTGAACTTATATGCTCGGTTGATTCTTCTTTGTCCTGAACAGTAATATAAATCAATTTGAATATATTGGTGAAAACTATAACAGGAATTGTAGTCTTGGGCAGAAGATTAAGAACCGACAGGAGGAAGGTAAGAAATTCTAATTAAAATCTATCAGGTGAGTGTGAGAAATGTCGAACTGTAAGTTTTGCGAACGCTTTTGCAATGTAGCATGATACGTGAACGCAAATATCGGCTTCAACTTGACCCAGTGGATGTTACGGCTTTGAATAAATGCCTTTACTGAAAACAACACCGGGTTTATAAACCACACACTGGCAGATGAATTTGGCGTATCTCGCTGGCACTTTAAAAATAATTAAAAATGCTTGGCTGGCTGACTACAACGAAGAGGACAGTAGTTGGACTAACAGTGGGCATTTGCATAGATTTATTTTGCTAAGTGAGTTCGTAATCTTGCACTCACTTGGATACACGTTTAGGTGTTCGATGAATATAGTGTTTTCCACTAGACTAAATGAAGCGGACACGCACACTGAAATAACCATCAAGATTACCTAAACCCTATTGGTTCAAATGCAAATGGCCAAAGCGAACTTGTTCTTGTTGGGTTTTACGGCGCTAGCATTCCCCAGTAAGCATTTGCATAAAATCGACACTAGGGTGGGTAGCTGTAGGTTAAAAATAGAAAAATATGATCCGCAATGATATTTGGCGGTAAAACGTTCACTGAAAATAGGAAAACAGCTTCTTTGGTAAGAGTAATATAGCTCACCAGTTGAAAAGTACAAGAAGACACGATCGCTTGTAATAGCCCACAAGTGATGGCGGAATCACCTAGATATCAGGGCTTCCTTAAACCACTAGTAATTACAGTGTTTTGCATCGACTCGTTGTGAAACGAACAGGTTTCAGTACTTTATGTTTAGGATTACAATCAAAATATTGCTTTTCCCAAAAGTATTGGTCATGTGGTAAGTTGTTCGGATGCGTATCCTTACCGATGATGTTCTGGATCATATCAAAGTCCAACTTAAATGTTTTACCGAAATATACCAGAAAATAGATGCCTGCAAAAGCTGCAGCTTTTTTAATACGAAACGTACTCTCGCGTTTGCGAGAGTATTTCGTAGATAATTTCCCACGTCTTTCCTGCATCTGAATAGACTGAAAACCATTCAGTTCTCAGCTAGCTCCTTCTACGAGCATCAAAACTCAAATTCCCTTGAATTTGAGATTGAGTTTTTATCTTCATATGACCATAGACGTCCTACTGTAAATTGAAATTTGCTACCACTTACCACTTTTTTTTAAAATTATTACGTCTACTGTGACCATAATTTAAATTCTAAATCATAAACTAGTTCAGAAGAGACCTTTGAGGTAAGGATGTCAATAACACAGTGGCGTTCTCTCTGACTTCCATGGGAATAATAACGTAGAGCTAAAATGTATGCATGGCCTAAGATAGAAATTTGCATCTTGGGATTTGTACTGTGCACTGTATAAATTGCACTGCCTAAACTAGAAGACTATTAGGCAGAATAGTAGTTACTTGCATGTTTTTTAACAGCTCTTCGCACTGGGAAGACTTCGGCGATTATTCGGTGAAAATGATCTCGCTAAGTTGCTGCAGATATGGGCAATTGCCGTGTGCGGTAGATAATGAGCAAAAACGTGAAAGAACGCCAATTCATAAACATCTGCATAAAAAATATTGCTTGGAAATATATTAAAAGAGAACGTCTTTTTAGGCACTGTCCGGATTAAGATAAATAAATTAGTACTGCTCAATATATCGCAGAATTCTCATATTATATACTGCATGCTATAAATGGTAATGGCTTAAGTATTCGCGGCAAGGCAACTGCTTAGGTATACTAGGAATTCAATACTTACTAATAAAGTGTAACGGCTGTTTGAGGTTCATTGACTGATCAACACTGATCAACACTGTGCTTTTTGAATTAGCCATAAACTTCACTTGGAGGATAGGTCTAAAAGACCGAAGCGTTTCCGTCACATGAATAAAATCCATAAATGCTCACAGTCTTTGGGAAGCAAAGGGGCCATTTCTAATAGCTTATGGGTACTTGTGAAAGTTGATACATTTTCTTTTCAACTAAGTTCATGGCAAACGCTCAATTCGCTGAATGCTGCGATGGTTAATGACACCTTCCAAATAATATCACTCAAAAAATTCAATTTTCGAAAAACGTGACTATTTAATATGAGCAAAATGTTTGAGCGAAAAACATTCTGATATCAAAATAAGCCAAAATTGTGAATTTTGTGATACAATAAGTTCTAGCTGTACGTGGATATTGACCGTATACTGTCATGGTTTTGCGGAAGCAACAATTTGTACCATTGTGCATTTCGCAACTGCTATAAATGCAGCCTTTTGGGCAAACCAAATGCTCGAAAAAAAAATTAACCGCTTGCAACTTCTTTCGATAGATGTCATTGGACCGCTTATAGGCTCAAACTGGACTTCTGCAGTTCCAGTGCTTTTGCCGACGTCCCGGTTCTTCGGTTGCGTTTTTCAGTACAACTTTCTGTGTAAGAGGTCTAGTTTATTGTGAACTCTTAGGCGCTATGATACATGGGAGTATGCTCTACCCGAAGTATCTAAGTGCTCACTTCAGTCACTTTGCCGCGTCATTCCCGCCCAAAACGTTCATTTCAGATCGCACGCTGGTTTTTCAGCCGGCAAACATTCTGCGCAGTAGACGGCCTTTTAATTGTTTTCTTGTGCTATATTCCGTCGTCCGACATTCAAGCAATAACTTATTTGCCTTCTCTTCAACTGCTGGCATGCGGCTGAGCAGTAATCAACCGCCCCAATCTAACGGCTAAACTAAGTTGATACCATCATCTCCGTCTACGCTATTTATGAGAGCATAGTTCAGTTCGGTTCGGTTCAACCTGGCGTGTTCCTTATCATCCCCTGAGCTACCGCTTCTTCCCTGAAGTTCCCTTAGTTTAGTTAATGAGTTCAACAAATTCCCAAATCCAGAAGCTAAATTTAGCATTGTTATCATAAGAAAAACATCATTCAACTTGTCTAGACCGTCAACAATAATCCTGGTGGCCGGACCACGATTGATGTCAGTGGGGGCTTTAAGCAAAGTGCTGAAATAAATTTTACAAATTTTTTTATTTATTATCAAATCATCTGCGGCTCTTATTGGCTTCGCCTTCAAGATAATATCCGGGGACAAATGCAGTCTCTGCATCTCTGCCAAGTTTGACATTTTCCACTGACATTAAAAGTTGTGATCTGGTTTGACACAGTTCTACGCTTCAGCGAGAGGCTTGTCGTGAAAAAAAAACGAGGACCGTGACAAGTAACCCAGACAATTGTTTGGGTCAAACATGTCTCCATTTTTAACATCATCGTGTGTGTAGACTCTTTCCTTTGAGTTGTTAAAGATATGTAATCTGGTACTGTATATTATAAGTAAAATTAGCCCTGATTATCGCTGTCCTAACGTTCCAGTTTTGGTCGATATATTCTCCCCAAACGCGTACATTTTTTCATTTTTTTATCGGAAAAGCACGCGTTTTGGATATGAGATGATATATATTTTATTTCCACAGAATCGTAATATAGAAACAACATTTCCTATTGTTTGAGCAGCTTTTTACCCTTGATATCAAATACGAGGCGGCCGCCGGAGGTATTTCATACCCCAACAAGCGCTCAAATTAATAATGTCGAAACGGAATAGTTTATTAGGTGTATTTTTGACTACCTGCGAATCAGCGGCGCTGGGGTAGTTTAAAAAAAATGCAATTTCAAGGATTTTTATTTGTTTTGCATTTAAAAATCGCAAAGTTGGGCCGGGCAACATAAGAATGTAGAAACAAATGTCTGCTATACATATTTAACTTTTGTTAACCATAGGAGCTGCATTACTTTCTCGGGCAAACGTTTTGAAGGGAACTTATATTGGTTAGTTAGGCTACACTGGTGAAAATGTTACACAGAATAGGGGTAGCGAATCAAGTATCCCGAATTTCGTACTCAATTTAGCAAATACCTTCCCTCTTAATAACCGTTTAGCAGTAGGCTTCTCTAGTCAACTTACCTGGTTTTCTTTTATGATTAGAACGGTTGTGTACATTGTGAAAAGGCCTATTTCACTGAATGGTAAATATACTTGAGTTCCACTGCTGATCTACCGTGACCTGCAATTGGAAAGGTAGCCATGCACTATTTTAAGGGTATTATTCCGAAATTTCAGCAAGCATGCTTCCATTCACTTTGAATAAAATAAGCTGCACAAACCAAATTACACTGAAAAGAGCGAACGATAAAAAAGGGCCGAAGACGTCGTATACCGCCATCGTGAATAATCGTCAGATGTGTCAGTTGAACTTCCCCTCAAAAGGCTGCTAACGTCTTGCGCTATTTCGAATATATAAACCAAAGTAAATGTTAATATTTAATGGGCAAGATAGGCCAAAAAATGGATATATATATAAAGTAGTTTACCTGCGGGTCGAGTGCAGACAAATGGTGACTCAATTCCAAAAGTGCTCCTCTAGCGGAAGTGCTCAGTGCTCTTTCCCTCTCTGACTCTGTTGATTTTGCTTTCATTTTTGCTTGACTAGAAAAGGTCGGCTCTTCCTGTTCACTGTGGCCGTTCATTCGTTTGCCGCTCATTTGCACGCACTTTTGTCATAACAAAAGTCGTAGAAGGCATACATTCTTATATCGATCTGACAATTGCGCGATTACTTTCGTAAATTATGGCTTTTCTGAAATTCAGAAGAGTGACGTGGAAAGGGGGCAGGGGCATGGACATAGCGCAAAGCTCGAAAAAACATAAAAATTGAAAATGCACTGTCAACAATGATTGCTTACGGTGTTCAACCTAAACAGACACGAACAGGCAAGATCCTGGTAGATCCTCATATCCTCCAAACTGCGAAATATTCCCTATGCTTCTGCCATAACTGTTACAAGCAGCACTCAGATGGGACTAGCAGTTTTCAAAAAAAGCATTCACCCGGAGTCGGTCTGCCACTAAGACTAAGAATTCTGTTAAATCGTTTCAAGGGAGACCCGGGTACCTTAGAAGCTGAGCTGCGAAAATAACAATACCTCCCACAGCGTTCAAGGAGGCGGTACGCCTTTTGCGCAAAGATGCCGAACAGAGACCAAAGTCAGACCATTTCGCAAACGTTGGTGCTGTCTCCCGTTTTAGCTTCGCTAGAAGGATTAATCTTCATGATAACCATATATGATCTTAATAGACTCCGACTGGTTCACATCAGCATCAGTTGCAATCAAATGCTGTGTGTGATCAACCCAATGATTTTGGACATTCGCTGCTTCGAGAAATATTCTGACGAAATAACTGGATGGCAACTGTTTACCTAATCAGTATATTTACCAAGATTTTTGAGGAAACCTTTAATTCTGAAAACATGAAAAATCGCTGTAAATGTAAGAATCATGTCTAATCGTTAACATAGTATTTTGTATGTATTAAAATAAATTTACTTTCCTCAAATTTATTCATGGATATTGCTGGGCTTGGGTTACTATTCATTTTTGAAATTTTCACAAATATTTCACAATGTTTCGCATTTACAAACTATTGAAAACTTCGAATATTATATTTTTATACAAAACTGAAACAGTAGGTATTGGATACAAGTGCCAATGAAAATGATCGTTTCTAAGAATACTTGGGAATCATTCAAAGTTGAAAACACATTGCTGATAAGAATGGGTGTATACATCGAATGTCTGATGGAAATATGCCTAAGATCAATTTGGACGGTTTGGACGGTCTTTGGAAAGCACACTCATTAGTTATTCAGCTGGTGAAAATCTACGTAAGTTTCTTTTTGCAAGCTGCCGTCAAAGTTAGAATGAAGAACTTTGATCTGCCTTTTAATCGGCCTTAAATTAACGATAAATGGCCGGGTGAAAAGCAAAAAGAGCTCACTTTTCGTTATATATTGAAATATTTTTCACCATATCTCATTAGTTTTGTGTCCTTGTTCTTACAACGAAAACGCAAACTGTTAATGGTTTGTCTGTTTCTAAATAACGCACTGGCAAAGATCATCTTGTCACATATTTTAAATGTAACAATATTGTTTTTATTTCACGCGACCACGGTCAAAACGGGCACTTTTATTTGCAGTCCTAAAATGGTTGAAGCGATAAACTGAGACAGTCAGAGGGTTTATCGTCGCAGTTTGTGAAAAAAATCAGAATTTGGTAAACATATTTAAGGACTAAATTCATACCTTTTTTTGAAAAAGCGCGATTTCATAAAATTGTTTCTGTCTAATTACCACTAACCTTAAAGTAGGTTCTTCGGTTGTGTAAGGGATTTGATGTAATTTTTTTGCTCATATTGTTGGTATTGCTCAATGAACCATAGTAAAAGTATTTGTTCTGTCATATTAAAAAGTGTAAGAAA
>UYRU01044765.1:0-13585 GCA_900617775.1 Dibothriocephalus latus | reverse complement strand
CTACTACTACTACTACTACTACTACTACTACTACTACTACTACTACTACGGGTCAGCAAGAGTCCATCAGACTCGTGGTTATTCCAGTTGCATCTATGCGGAAAAGAAGATTAAATGCAAATGTATCAGGCAAGTGCTTATTAAATATTGCCTTGGACACATGCGCTTAAAAATTATCATATAAGTAATTCTCAATCGTTTTAGGAAGTCTGATATGTGGAAAGTAATCGTTGTAGTTCACCGTCCCGTGGAGAAATAAATCCTGTAGATGTCTCCGATTTCTGATTTTTTTCAGCTAATTCTGCCTATTTTATGTTCAAATGCATAATTCCCAAATAGCCTGGGACGTGTTGGAGCTAACGAGGCTTTGCGCCACTATCCAGAGTTCCTTATAGCATCAGGCTATACGCCATAACACACAGATGACATGGTGTTTAATAATTCTTTTAAATTTTGACGGGTCATGTGTTGAAAATTGCACGTATCATGGCTTCATAACGAACGAATTGAATTTTGCATCGGAGTCCAATCTCCAAACGTCTGTTGATCGTAGAAATGTTTTGATATGGCCGAGACATAAATATGAAAGTGTATCGATCGCCAGATTTAATTGGCGCCTTATAATAGAACAAGGATAAAGTGTATTTGGTGGAAGTCTACCGAAGTTAAGGCTCGCTATGAAACTCCGCGTTTTATTTCCCCTCCGAAAGTACTATAGTGGGAGCTCGAGCGACGGTACAGTTGATCAAACAAATTTAATAGCTTTATCATTCCTAAAATCATCTCCAAACGCAGTGACAGAGCCGGTGTCATTTTCCGTCTTCATGCAGATGGTCATGATTAAATTTTACAGTGACTTAAACTTACCAAAAGCACTTCAACCACAAAAAATGCCGGGCCGTCAGTAAGGGTTGCCTGCGGTAGTCCCTCATTTGGGAGGTTATGCTTTGGTCCTGGAAAACGATAAACATTGAAGCGTGTGTCTGTACTTTTCTTTACTAGGGCATGACATGTCGCCTGTCGATGTACTACAATAAGTTAACTGATGTTTAAAATGCAGGAACACAAGCTGTCCTCCTAATTTCAGCGCAATTGTCCCGAGGGTATAAACAGGAATTGAGCAGACGTGTGTGCTTCCGTTTCCATTCTCTTTCTGTATTTAATGCTGTTGAATATGCCAAAAACTTTCCTACTGAGCACTCCATTGTTAACCAAATAAATTGTGGCATTTTTCTCCTAATTAGGTTTTTTCAGCTTACCTTTTTCAGTAGAATGCACGTGTAGACCTAAGTAAGCCATTGAAGTCGATGTAGGAATACTAACCGTTTAAACTATTTGTCCTGTTTGAGATATGATCAAGCGAATGATCTCCTGTTACAGTGTTCACATTTTTAAAACAACGGACTACATTAGTTGTATTTTCTGCAGCCAAACTCAGTTTTTCAGCTTAAATTAGGAGCGCCTGTTCATTTGAATCAAGTTTAACTCTGCCTTAAATAGACAGCATTTATCCCGGTCTGTTAAATGGCCTTCTATATTTGTCTTCCCTATTTTACTTACTGAAATTTGCACAATGTTTTTGCTTTATCAGCTGACCATACAGTGGCTCAAGTTAATTCAAGCAAGTTGTGATTAGAAATCCATATGAATCGACTCAAAATCGAAGAAATAAAACGACGACGTTACGGTCAAAACACCAGAAGTCCCCATGTTCAACCTCCGAGATGTTCGGTAGAACGACCAATCGCTTTTGTCTTGGGTATATCAAGTGACCTTGGTTTTTTTGCAGAAGGGTTTGATTCTTCACTTCATTTACTTATTTGAGTTGGATATCTTACAGAAATTACCCTGAAATAGCTGGTCCAACTGATAGCTCTGTTTACTCGTTTCTCCTTTTTTTGAAGGCCAGAAACATGACTTACTACAGAACGATGCTGTACCAGCACGAAATCGTGGATACCACGCTGTCGACGGCTCGACAAGATCGAAAGCTGATCGCCTCAGTATGTGCATCCTACCCAGCGGCCATAAGGCGTCAAAGATAGTGCATAAGTGAGTTTCGAACCCCGAAGGTTCAGAAAGTTTTCTCAGCGCCATTTTAATTATTGTTTGCAAAAGGACTGACTATTCAGATCACATGTTTTGTGTGTTTACCATCCCATTATTTACTTCTCGTGCTTGACTTCTAGACAAAAATTTACGCGACGTATTTCTCGAGGACAGTATAGTTAATTAGATGCTCCTTTTTATGGTAGCAGACGAACGACCACCCGTTTTATTGCCATGGAGAATAGATAAACTTCTTTTGTTATTTACCATACTGGCAGCTCAGGTACGAATTAAAAACCCATGGCTGCACAGGTACTAGCTATGGCAAAGTTCAACACCAATTTATACTACTATCTGCCCGTTGGCAGCATGTGTATATTACGCGGTTATACCGCAGTGGCTGGTGGAGTTCGGCCCAAATATTTACATTAAATTTTGGTATGTGCCTATAGACCTTGAATATACTACAAATTAATTTCCAAGGAAATTAAAAAGTTTAATAGACAAACTCAATAAAATACTGTAGCTTTCGAATCCTCCGCCTACTCATGATAAGCAATATAATGCGCAAGGGTAACTTTAAGATTAAAATGCAAATTCAAACAAATGGTTACAATAACAATCTACCTGCCCATGACGTTATCGAAATTCCGTTGTTAAATATAAACAGGAGCAAGGATCATGTGTGTACAACCATGTTCTCATGTATATATTTGACTACTGGTGTTCTTTAGGTAGGCATGTACTGCTGTTGTTCAAATTAGATCAACCGCCCTTCCGCTTGCTTAACGTGTTAGTGCGGAGATTCTGGGTTTGGGACTAAGACCGTTTGGATTTGCCGAGAGGGAGAAGATGGAAAGCAGGGAAATAGTCGCCGTTCAGACTGTTTTAGGACTGATTTTTGTGTTGAGTCGCGTTCAACTAAGGTTAGAATAAACGATTGGCTTAATTACAAAAGATGAAGGTGGGGTTAGTTTTAGTATTAGGGTTGGTCTTAGGGTAGTACGAAAATTTCTATTACGGCTGGTTAAATCTTTTATAATCCGAGAAGTGAACAATTCAATTAATTAACAATTAAGTCATTAATAATTAACAATAGTTATCTAATCATTAAGGAATGGTGCAATTATTCAATTAATTGACAATTAGTTATTTAATTAAAAGCAAGTATTAATTAATAAAAATAACTTTTGCGGATTCACTACAGTTTCGCGAAATTTATCGCTTAGTGTTTGCTAGCGCTTCGTTTTCCATCAGTTTATGAGTTTGCTACAACAAAGTATCTTTCTTACATTGCGGGCTGTCTGTATATTGCAGTAGCGTACTTAAAAAAGGTTCATTTTTAATTTATTAACTCCCATATTTTCCTTTCAGTTACCATCTTTTATTCATTCATTTTACACCTACTTACCGCTGTCACCGTTTACAAAAGACCATACCTGATTTACGAAGGCGCTGTACACACGTTATCTTTGCCCAGTTGCATTTCATGGAGTTATGACGGCTCTTATTGTTACAGTGCGCCAATGGCAGAATAGAGAGTTGATAATTTGAGTTAAATATTCCATTTTTGAATTTCTTTGACAGAATCAAGAAATTATTTGCCTACCAGAACCGATAACTTGTTCTTCTAAAGCTTCACATTAACGGTACTGTTTTGTGAACGGTCTGGCACAGGTTTGCGTTAGAGAGGTCTCCATCCCATATCTGCATAGAACGACGCCTTCTAGTGTATCATGCTGGTGTTGGAAAAAGTGAATTTTTGCTCTACGTTCGACACTTACGACTTATAAATCTTCAGGTCAGATCCACGAATGCGCAACCTTAAGAGTCGTCCCCCGGAATATCTAAGGAAAAAAAGGGTTAGATCGAACATTAGTCTGAAACCGACAGGCATCACTGCACCATCCACCGTTTCGTAACTCGAACTCCTGAAAGTAACTCATTACTATACAGCAGATTTGCTATCCCATAAAATTCATCCGAAATTCTGAAATATGTGCGTAATTCGAAAAAAACTGCATAAAATAGTTTTTTCAGATTACTTATCATAAAACTTAATCCAACTATATTTTAGTCACTTCAGGCTTTTGAAAGAGCCTCTTTCCTGCCCTTTGCAAAATTAGAGTCTGAAAAAATGACTGTTCAAATAGTATGCGCTTTCTCATTAATTTTCGATGCCCTTCTAAATTTAAATAACGATTGTAGAAAATCGGCATGAAAATACTCTTTCTTATACCAATTTGGTATCAAATTACGTCTTTCTGAAGTTTTAAATTTGAAGCAGGGATATCCGTCTGTTTTAAAAAGCTTTATAATTATGTTATTTTCCACGATAGTGAAAAATCCACTCATAAAGCATTGCATCCACCAATTTCGTTAAAGTACAGTATGGCGAGTGCTGCATCCAGAATGCCTAAGTTTTTAAAAGTTTGATCTTTACTCGCATACCAGCGTGAACGGACTTACGAAAACTTAGAAATAATAATAAAAAAACATTAGGCATATTTAATACTTAAAAGAAGTATAGGAAATACCAAGTGTCTGGTAAGAAAAATAAAATTTAATCAACAAACTCTAGGTTTCAGAGACGTCAAAATTTTTTTTAATAAATTGAAATCTTTTCTTAATTTGAATACCTAACCACTTTGTTTGTATAAAAATAAAAAAATGGAAAACTTAATAGCATCCTTTAAATTCCGGCATATTTTCGAGCCTTTTCAGTGTCTTTATGTGTTTGTCCATCATTCGAGATTCTTTCGACGTTTAAATCAAAAACTCAAAATTTTGATATACATCAAGAGCATTTACGGAAAAAATGAGTTTTGGATATTAGTTTTTATGAAGATGGCCATGTGGACCATTTTTAGAAATGCCTCAAAACAGCAAATCACGTTTTCGAGCTGAAAGAACGTCCTAAAAATATCTCTGATATTTTCAGTCCTAAGATTACTAAAAAAACTTTCTATAATAGGTTATCTATTTAAAAAGCGCTGTAATTAGATATTCAGCTGATGAATTTTGTGTGTATTGACTTCGTTTAACGTAAAGTAAAACTAAAAATGGAAAGTTTTTACAAGTTTTTAATTTGCCCGAAGATAAATGATTCCATTTGACTGAAAATGGAAGAACTCACTTTTCTCCTTATACTGGATTGTTTTTCGCCATTGTGGATTACTTCCAGGCTCTATTCTAAGTTCGCGAATGCAAAAAACTATGGCCATATCTATAATAAGATATTTCTATAATTATTATTCTTCTGTCTGCTCCGTTTCTAAATAACGCATAAGCGGGAAGTATACTGTGCGATGAAATATATTTCTAAATGACTTACATTTAATAAGGCCTATTTAACATTACCTTCACGGTAACATATATGGACGCTTTCCTTATCTGCCATCTAGGCGATGCGGTAAAAAAATGAGATGAAAACGTTTTTGTTACTGCATTTTGTGGAAAAAAACTTATAAGGTTAGCTAAACGTAATTTTTATAACATAAATCGTTCTTTTTTTCTGAAACTAAATACAATTCCGTAAACTTGACCTCACTTGCATTTGAACAATTTCGGACAAAAGTTTTCGGTTCTGGAAGGAATATTTTTAAATTTTTTAAACTTATTTTTGAATTCTTCCATAGAATAATGCATATTGATAAAACGGTTGGTTCTGTCGTTCTTAATAGCATAGAAAATTCCTTCGATATGAGATGACTCCAAATTTCGCCAAAATTAATGTCATTTCCCTGATTAAGCTTAACTGAAAGGGCGCTTGTCCTAACTAAAACGCTTTCGCAGCATTAGATCCGCTCAGAGGATCAAAATAACATGAGTAAATATATGCTCAACTACTAAGTTGAATTTTGCCATGACTTCTGCATGCAGCACTTGCCATACTCTTTAAGCCATGGCCCACGTCCACTGCAAAATTTTAAGAGCAGTATGCTACCTTCTACTCAGAACGCAAAGAACTATATAATTTTCCTTGGATGTAATGTGCACAGCACGTCGTTTGGATACCCTGAATGCCAGTGTAACGGCAGGTCGGGTTCAGAATTATTCGGCATTTAAAAACATTTTTTCAAACCGAAAGATGCCTTTTCATCAAGCATAACATTTGATAAAGGCGGAGGTGGCCACCAAATAAGCAGACGAAAGAATACCTTTCGGACATCGTTTCTATAAAAGCTCCCTGAATTTATAAGGACTTTAAAAGTCAGTGAAAAAAATGCGTACTCCTTTTCTAATCATTTATGAGGAGACTACTCGTTCAAAAGCTCGCATCCTGACGTGAATGAAATATATGGGGGTTTAGTTGCAAAATAATTAATATTACAACGCTATTGGAGTAATTCGTTCTAATCGAAAACACGTTTTAGAATTTGAGTTAGTATTTAATGAGTTAGCTTATCTCCTGTAATCCGAACTTCAATTGCAAATCCTCTACTGCCCAAATTAGGTACATTTTCAGCATGAAAAATGGCTACAACATTTTAGACACATATGCCGTCGTTGGGGCGTACGTGCAAGCATGTATCAGACAGTGACACAGTGTCACAGCAGACGCTGGGAATGGGATCGCTACATCTCCTCCTCCTCCTCCTTAACTAAAGTAGGTTGTTCGGGTACTGTGATGGATGTTGTATGCCTGTCAAACTTGAACGAAGGAGTGTGGCGATGGATTTGTGTCTCAGAAGGCTTCCTGAAACTGGCGCGGTTAGACTCCGAGTTTAGACAAACGGTAAGCAACTTTAACATACGTTCAAGCTTACAACGCATATCAACAGCGTCGACCTGCTGGGAATAAAGTAGACGTGCATGGATCTTTCGTAGCAGCTTCTCCGAAAGGCATATAAAAACTAAAAGCTATTGAGAATTTCACTGCGCATATTCCACATCCATAGATATTGGGCGACTTCATGCTAGCAGCTCTAAAATCTCGCCGTTTCCCTTTGATTTTGCAGGCCTCAGGCGGAGAGAAAGCATACGACTAAAAATTCATCTGTCAGGTTCCGCGTTGGAACGGTGGTCCTGGACGTAAAATCTAAATCAAAATTTTATGAGATTAGAAAGCCTGCGTCAATTTGACTGGGGCCCAAGAGTGCTGTTCACCAGACTCATCACATTCGCTTGACGGCCAAAACATGACCTGGACCACGTGCAACCCTCGACAATCTCCCTGAAATGCATATTGTTGATTGTTTTTTTACACATCCACTTAGGGGAATTCCTCCACGTCGTTTGCCATCAGATGAGCATAATTTAGGCTTTTGCATTCGTTTCTGGTGAACACATGATGACATACAAATACAAAGTCCACAAGTTTCCTTGAGAATAGCAAAATTGTTTGAGGAGCACTGCTTTCACATCTGACCTTGGTGTTTGAAATAACTGCACTCCACAAATAACCGATAGGCTTTTGAACACCCACAGCTAAAATGGGACAATTTCTTCACATCTAGAGTAAATCATTAGCCGTCATCCAACAGACAGAGAGAGCATTCACAGGCGAATATTATCGCACCAGTAATCAAATCCTCGAATTGCTAATTGCTCTTTTAGGACTTCGAAAAACTTCCTCTACACGTTTTTACAGTTTAGTCTTCCAAGGGAATTCCTAAACTACTTCAGGCATGTTGCTCTTTTGCAGGACGTAAGCCTAGCCAAGTCGACCATCTTTTTTAAGACAAATCCTTATTGGCTTTCTGGTAATCCATGAACTCATTCGCACAGGCAGGCCGTAAATATGAGGTGAGTCTTTGCAAAGAAGTATTGGCTGCGTATATATTTGTCTATATCCTTTCCTATGGTATTTATTGTTGAATTTACGAAATGTGGTCTTGCTTTTAGGATATAATCTGACTATGAGATGGATATAAACTGAGACAGATGTTCCATGCAAAGGTGGCACTAATCGTCTGTCAGAAAAACAATATCACCCTCGACTTCTAACCGGCTACGATTACGACGTCAACCCTTTGTTGCATGCATCCATCTAACTGCTACAGCTCCGTAAAAGGGGCCCCAACTCGAACCACCATAGTACCTTAAACCTAAGAGGCACCAAATTAGTGAATGTTGGATCAAAAAAACACATCGTGGCAAAACGCACAAAAAGCCTGACCGGCCATAGTGTCTGACCTCATTTCGGGTCATCTTGATCTCATTTTGCCAATCTATCATAATGAATGCAGGAGGAGGTGGGCCGTAGTCACTTCGAAATAAATCCCTCACGACATAATTTAAATCACCTGCGAGCCCCCAATTCCATAGTAGGCAATGATCTATACTGAAATTAAAGGGTGAATTATCATATGTATGTATTTTGAACCTACTCCTAATCCACTGACGGGGCGGCAGCAGTAAGATTTTAGACTTGTCACTTGGGATTGAGATCCAGTGATGGACGCGATCTGGGGGCTGTCTGGATGCCAATTTCTGATTTAATAGGACACACCAGATGCTCTATGATTCCATCCCTGATTTACTTTCATTTTTGCATGGCATTTTCAGTGATGCCCCTACCGCTGTGATCCATAACCCGCACGTACACCGAAGTCAGCGTGACGAGTTGCAGCTGCGACAACGCGTACTCATGGAAGCCGTCACAATAGTTTCCGGTTGGATGTACGAGGAGCCCTGCTTCATTGATCCCTCTGTCTACGGGGAGGGTAACGCCCGTCACATCGATGAGGTGCGACAGCGTCTGCGAGCCTTCAAGGCCGGCATTAGCAGCTCTGTCATGGAGCAGCTAGCGGCTGCTGCTCGACGTGTTGAGGAGAGAATCGCGCCACCGGTGTTACCTGCTACTACTACTGCTGCTGTTGACACAGTACGGGTTCCCTCCCGCGGTGAACCCAGTACGCCCTCGACGTTGGCAGTGGCGACGCTTACTTCCTCTGGCCGACAGCCGAGGCCGCACAGCACGTTAAATCTACCTGCCTCGGGATCCGCTCGTGTCTGCACACCACAAGGATCAATTTATGCTGGAGGCCCGACAAGCAAACCCAATACAAAAAACTATACACCGCATGGCTCCAATGTAAGCCGTCCAGTATTGATGATAATACGAAAAAGGACTGATAACTGGTCACAGATCAGAATTGGACATCCAGTCAGCGGCCGATCTCATGAACTGTTAACCAAACTGCTGAAATGCGTTTTCGATTAGGAACTATTGCTTAAGTTGAATCGAAAGTTTAATTATTGTGCCGCATTATCGTAAAATGCTTCAGACATGCAGGTATGCCTCCATATGAATGCACTTTATTTCTGCGACCTGCCGTAAATGCGATCGTTAAAAAAGCACTTACTTAAGCGGTATGAATTTGTTCTGTGTTCTGATAAATGCAGATAAATCCTGTTGAAAACATACACAAAAATAATCCGTCTCGTAATGATGTGGCAGCAAGTCACATCTTCTTCAATCTTTATGCCCAAAGGAAGGTAACTTTAAGGTTAAATTTTTTTTCCGATTTCCGGATAGTTTTAAACTTTATCAGCCGTTGTATTTGCCTTTAGGGTTTAGTCTTTAGACTGTCCTTGTCCTATAAGGATGCGCGCACACCCCTGTGTCATTAAAAAGAACCATAAAATTTAGCAATGGATGTGAACCATACTCTAAGGCAGACTACGTCTTTTGTGTTTTATTATTTGGAAAAAGCGATGTGTTCCCACTTAAAAAATAATCCGCCATCTATAAAAGTTTCAGATGTTTGCTCGAATACGAGACCCTGCTCTTCTGTACAAAGCCGATCAATTAATCACTTATTTTATACATCCCAGGATGTTAACAAAAATAGGTGAAAAAGTGTATATAGTGAATATGATTACTAATTACTTTGACAAACTAAAGAAGGTTTAAAAATAGTTTATATTCCAAAACATGTGACCTGCTGAAATTTCTAGCGACTGATAGATTTCATTCCTTCAAGAACCGCATTATTGACCAGAGGTACATTTTCGCCAAGACATGCGTGACGTTGAGTAACATTTGAAAAAAACGTTTTCACGCGTACCTGCAAACCGTATTTTCACGGGGACTTTGCATAATATAAGCATATATTAGAATTTAGATTTAAGGTGTTATTAGAAAATTAAATAAGCAGCTACAACCATTTTAGGGGTGTATCAAGTATTCGCGAATTTTTAGTTACTGATTGTGGTACCTGATCCCCGCAAATACCGGGGGTCGACTATATTTCATAGATTTTCAGTGGATGTTTCGTGCGCCTTGGTATACACTTAATATGAGAAAGTAACGTTAACCTCTTTCAAAATACATCAGAAAAAGGATATCCAAGCTCTGCTGAAAAATACTGCAAATCTATATAAAAAGGTCTCCAGGGGATCACGCATTCCAGAGACACTCTGTGGCGTCTGTCCATAATATTTGGTCGTTGGGCAGCTGCGACTGGTCTTCTGGATAGATACGTGTACGAAATGATAATAATGCTTGCTTCCTGGATTATACCACCCACAGCATGGGCATGCTGACCGCACTTTGAGCAATGGAGGGCACTTTGACATAGCCAGTATTTCCAAGGCATCCTGCAAGCTCTCGGCCCCATCCGTCCACACCCACCTTCTTAGTCCAGCCCTGAGTGTAAGGCGCACAGTTGTCTACTTTACTGCAGAGCAGGCGCGCCACATATCACCTAGCCTGCACCATCTGACTGAGGGCTTTTCATCGGGACCTGAGGGGCCTTGGCTGCCTGCTCACGTGGGGTCCAACGAGGTAGAAGACCGTGGACCCATTGTCAGGACCCATCAGCGGGAACAGACAGTCAGGGAACTTGAGGACTTCTACGGTGGTAACGGGGATTATCACCCGCACAGTCATCACTGCCATCACCGTCACCGCGTCCCCGCGCAATTCTGCGAATCGGAGCAAAGGAACCGCGTCCTCCACCACGATAAAGGGTATAATGCCCGCGCTCCCGATGTTGACTTGGATAACAGCCTCTTAAATTACCAAGGGGCACTCGTTCGTCCGCCAGGAGCGCTGCCACCCACACCCAGAGACCGCCAGAGTCCAGAAGCGGTGTCTACCATCTCCACTATTCGGCATCCAATTTGGGATACCCCGGATGTTCTGAAAACTTCCACCCGGTACCTCTCTTTGGACCTCTGAGTAATTCCTCCCCAGTTCTACTTTTCGCTTGTTTATATTGTTTGCAAACGTGATTATTTGAAAAGCATTTTTCTCAAGAGGTTGTTTACATCCGTTTTGACGTTGTTAATGACTTTGTTATTCTCTTCAGTCTGCCTTGCACTCAGTAATACAGAAATACGGATATTTCTACAAATTTCTATAAACGGTTCATGGTGTTTTTTGCATAACATACGTTCATGTGCCAAAGTGGGCTTTGGAATATCATTTCAGTGCAAATCTGAGGGTTGATGACTGTTTTCAAAGGCGTTACGGAAAGTATGTCCGAATACAGTCGTCCAACAAGCCAAAAAAGGGCCTGTTCCAGACCGGTACTAATTATGCTCCTTCTGCCAACCACCTCTTATAAACTTTCGAGGGAAAACTTGCCTCTCCCAAATCATCGTGCTGCATCACTAGATTGAAACGATAATTAACTGACGCTTCCTCGTACGTCAATACTGTCAAACGAACTGCGGTAGAAAAAGTACTATACCGTAAAAGGCCCCTAAACCATCAAAGCAAAACGAATTATGAAAATTTAGACCTAGATGAAAACTTCGTGCAAAACAAATGGGATAGGCGAAATGAGGGAAAGATCTTAAAATTATGTCAGATCGAATTTTTTTCAAACACCCAGCTAGTCAACATTCCACTCCGTAGTTTAAATCATCACTCTGGGGGAACTTACTGCCAACTGACCAAACATGCTCTAGTTACGAAGGCGAGGTCGATAATACAAGTATTCAGAGTTTAGGGGAAAGTGCGTTTCACAGTAGGTTATTTCTGTAAGGGTGCTTAAATTTATTTCATCACTATTGAATAACACACAATAGGATACCTTAGCATGTAAGGAATCACAAACACGAACAAATACTTCGTTTGATCTTTGAGTGCAGTCTCGTTTAAAATTATTCTCAATCTGGCGAATTTTTTTCGGGTTCGTAGCATAGACTTTAATGTTTAGTGATCCCCCAGCGGAAACCAAGAGGTGTGAGGTCGGATGAATGAGGAGGATATTCTCCGAGACCCTTCGTTCAATCGACCGGTTGGGCGAGATGGTAGTATAGAACTGCTCCGTATTTCTGATAATGAAATTCCTCCTTTCCAATAACCTCTTATTTTAACAGGATAGACTATCGCAATAATTTAGAACAAATTGGGGCAGTCAAGTATCATCAGAAAAAAATTTCTAGTTATTCCTCTTGACGATAAGCCACTCCTGATAAATCAACATGCTACTCCACCATACCACGCAGACTGGCCCCCAGTAGGTGCAAATGTGACGATTATATGAGCTATAGAATTTATTCGTAGCCTCCTCATTCCATGCAATCCTTGTAGGAAAATATATCTCTTCTACATATCTTGCTGAGCTTAGTTCGCAATATTCTTATCCTCTATCCGGCTCACTTTCACTATTTAATTTTAAAATACAACATCCCCCATGGCAGTGCTTCAAACTACAATGGTCAAACTATTCCGAAACTCTTTCGTCCCAACTCGCCCTCCGGACAGATATTCCCGGACTTCGGTTATACGTCTTCAGAATCTTTGCTTGCTTTCTGGGGCTCATCGACGTCTGTGGTCTAAATATTCTGCTGGATGTCCTGAATAGTCTTATTGGCGTCAGTTTAACATATAACTACAGCGATAATACAGTACGCGCCAGAATTCATTCAACATGCCGACATATACGAAAGATTGATGCTTTTTCGCCAATCGGCATTGACTCACGCTGTGATACTGATTATCGTATGTATAGTCTATTCCGAAGTTATTTCAGTCATGATAAGATGCGGGCTTTTTATCGAACTTCGTTCTGACCACTAACAAAACACATGTACGGGAAAAAGTGACTACTTAAACAGTATGCGTTTTTATCATTGATTTTGACTTCCTTTATAAATTCAAATATATTTTATGAAAAACATGCACGAAAAATCATTTCTTGTACTCGTTTGGTAGCAAATTACGCCTTCTTTAAATTTTATACGTAAAGGAAGGGTATCTTTCGGTTTTAAAAAGGTTTCTATTACTATTCCACAGAACCGACATAGAGAATTGTAGTTTGCACAACCCCTCCGGCTGATTTTTCCTGCCAGTCGACTTTTTTGCATATGAAAGGCAAGCGCGAGGATTGTGAGATGACAAGGAGATAGCAACCGTTCAGCCAACCCTATTAATTGTATACTGAATCCAAAAAGTCTTGTGCCCAGCCTCTCTAAACTCGGTGCGAGTAAAACTGGGAAGTGATCCGCAGTAAGGTAAATCACTAACCGCGAGGAACACGTATCCAGCCGATTACGATGGCCAATGTGCGCCGACTACCATTATCCAGAATTAGGGGGAACCACAGCAGACGCGTCTTCGAACCGCGTTCCCACC
>UYRU01044751.1:439-11537 GCA_900617775.1 Dibothriocephalus latus | reverse complement strand
ACCTTCAATTTAAATGCGGAACAACTTACTCCCAGCGGCCGCGGGAAGCAACATAGAATAATTTTTTTCACTTTACACATACTTCTAAAAGTTTTCTTCTCTGCCTATTCTATTTCCCCATCCCCAAAACTCTATAAGCATCGTTTTTGCTGGACAAAATGCTGAAACTAGGAGTAGATGAGTGGGCCTACATAAGCTACTTTTGCCAATAAAACTCTTGTTTCAGTGCTCGCATCCCAGTCTTCTGAACTGCTTCCTGGAGCTCGCATAGTGTCCACTATTGGCAACAATTTGGTCAACCGAATAACACCAAGTTTTTTACGTAAAATAAAAAACGAGTAAAATAGCTTTTAGCATCAATTTTTGTTGATGGATTGGTAAAAGTGCACTTATTACACAAGGGCCAACTGTCTACATCTCACCCAAAATTCCAAAGTATCTGCCAAAGGAAAGTACTGCCTGCTGTGTCATACTGCCAAAGCGGTGGATAGCTAAGGAAGAATAATTTACCGTGACAAGAGAGGAATACGAAGCAAAGCAATAACCAAAAGTGACAGGAGAATTTAGCAAAACTTAGGCTCACGTTGAGCCTCGTAGCTCAATGGTAGAGTGTTGGCACGCAAAAGCCTTCCCCTTCTGTGTGGGTTCGACTCCCACCGAGGCCGCGAGTTTTTCCCAATTGAGTAAAGTAAATTAAGCAAAGCCGCCAAACCCCCCTAACAACTCACCTTTTATTCTGCCTCTTAACAGCCTCTGCCATCCGATCCTTCAAGCTTTGCAGAAGAGTTGACTGATCACTTTGGTCCTGCAGCAGTGCACATAGACGCGCAGAGGCCGCATCGATTGCCTGTTTCAGCGCACTCTCGTACCCCAGCTCCAGCTGAGACCGGATCACATTCGCAGTCTCCGCCAGCCGGCCTGCTTCAGATCGTTTCAGCTGCAGCTCCCTACGAAGATTAGTTACGCTGTCTGTGGCTTCATTCAATTTGGCGCTGTGTTTGGAGGCTTGTCCTTGCAAGGTCTCATAACACCTGGTTAGACTGACCATTTTTCGTTGACCATCCTTGGTTCCGTTCTGCAAGTGGACACTCTGAGCTTTGGCCTCTTCTACACTGCGCCTAACGGCGTAGAAGAATGAGATGGTTGATTAAAACCCAGTGGGTTCCAGATAAGATGCCGGATGTAACCACTTTGGCGTGAAAATCTTGAACTTTATGTGTACCTTACTTTTAAGAGCGGGTTTCTGCTAATCGGACAATGTATCCGCTAAAAGAGTATGCTAGCAGTATATATATCCACTTATATGGATTCCCTGTTAAGTTCTTGACTGAGTTTAGGGTAAATTATTCAATCGCAGATAATCTGATAGCAGATAATGAGCTTTTCAGTAAGAGAACCGTGTTAACCAAATTGCCGTTATCAACAGCAAAGCAGAACATTTAAAAGTAAAAACGGGTTGAACAAGGGAATAGTTTATTGTCAGAAAGTTAGGTAGATGAACAGGGGACGCTACAGCGAAATGTGAATAATGGATTACTCATTTCAAAGCATGATAATTATGGCCCAGGACGTGTACGAAAGCTCGCCTTACCTCAGGACTACCAACCATGACCACATTTCAGCAACCGGCAAAACAGCGAACTCGTGGCTAAATGGCTAGGACGTTTGCCTCTGACCGGTGAGACGTCAGTTCGAAACTCGAGTGTGGCAGAAATTTCAGTGGCTACACTAAAATTGGCTACCCTAACTGACGACGGCCAATAAAGCCAGAACTTGCTATCCTAGGACGCCTGTCTTTGCCGAAATACAACTATAATATATTCATTAAGTTCAAAAGCAATAAGTGATAAAATTATTTTGGAAATCCAGGAAGCACGGCATTCTCCCAAAGTTTCCAGATGTGCGTGCATAATTCTTTAATTTTTCGAAGTTCTTGCTCTGCATTATCAATTTTAAAAATTGTTGTAAGATCATGATAATTAGCCACCTCATTTTCTGTGACTATATTGCCTTAAAATAAACGGGACATGACGGTCATCAAATTAAAATTAGTTGATCAACTGGTCGTTAATGCTTAAAAGTAAAAATGCACCTTTCACTCAGCCGTCGGTAGTTATCTCCGGGTAATCAGGCGGTAGTAGCAAATAAATAACAGTAAAAATGGACGAATTCGAACCTCCGTAGGGCAACTGCTTCTTCCTCCCCGCGAACTTCCGCCTGCATTTCATTTCGTTCGATCGCTGCGGCTTCTTGAAATCTCCATAATTGCCCTTCTAAAGTTTTACATTGCTGTTCCAAATGTCTTGCCCGATTCTCGGCCTTTTGTGTTTGAGTAAGCAAAACAAGCGGCATATGAGTCAGTACTTTTTTACAATTGGAGAAAATAGCAAATTATGAAAGTTTGAAGTTGCTGCCTTAAAAAACTCTATTGCACAATGAAAAAAGAACAACACAAGATCTTTAGATTGTTCTCTTAATCAGACACCGTTTTGTCAGTCTGACAGTCAGATTTTTGGAACAATACTAATTGGGTGTGTTTAAATAAAATTGGATGGATTAGTTTGCCTTCGTCTGCCACGTATCCTTATTTATCGGATGGTTAAATGCATTATTACTATAAAGCTTTAGGGTTTAGAAGAAGAAGAAGATGCAAGCTGCGACGCTGTGACTTCTTGAAATCTCCGTAATTGCCCTTCCAAAGTTTTACATTCCTGTTCAAAGTGCCTTGCCCGATTCTCGGTCTTTTGTGTTTGAGTAAGCAAAAAATGGCATGTGCGTCAGTGCTCCTTTACAATTGTGGCAAATTATGACAAAAGACTCTGTTCAAAGTTGCTGCCCTAAGTAACAGGTCAACTGCACAATGAAAAAAAAGAATAACACAAGACCTCTAGATCATTCACTTAATCTGACCCATGTAAACCAGGTTTTTGATACAATACTCATTGGGCGGGTTTAACTAAAACTGAGTAAATTAATTCGTATTCTTCTGCTGCGTAAGATCATTTTCCGGATGTTTAAATTAACTATAACTACAAAGATTTGGAGATTCGAAACCAAATTTAGCGGCCATACTTGTTCTTAAGAATTTCTGTTCAGTGCCTTGTTCTATAATTATTCCATGAAATTAAGTTGCCGTATTCTCTACAACGGAGACCAGTGTAACTGCACTCAACCGCAGGAAATTAGATAAAATCATGAATCACAAAATGTACTAACTTACAACCATGATCTGCGGACCGATTTCTGTAATACACGCTTTTTCTATTTGATTTTTTTCGATGAGAAATTCACTAAAAAGGAAAACATTTAGTTAAGCTTTTATTATTCTTTAACAGAGAAAAATACATAGACATTTTCAGCTGCAGTTCACAGTGAAAACTCGCTTAAATCCTGGTGTAAGAATCCCCCGTACCACGGCGGCCTTGATCGAAGTTCCCGAGAAGATACCCATTCCTATGCCCCAAACTTAACCCTATCTATAATCCACGCCTGAAAACTAGCCCAAGGTCATTGGGGTACTCAGAATCATGCGTTAACGAAGACATTTGTGTGAAATTTTCTGGTTCGGGTGGTGGCAGTTACTCTAAGTCTTCCGCTTCTTAAATTAGTACGCTACCTAGATGCATACAAATCTAAGCATTTTCTCTTGCCAGCTGGAGTCTAAAACACAGAGATACCTTCTGAAAAATAAGGCTGATAGTTCAAACAAGGGCTTGTACGACCTCCTAATCAATAAATTGATCACTAAAAGACATGTGCATAACCTAGGTGACAAATAATATATGACTTGAACATTTGGGCCTGCGGAACTTTTGTTATATAAAATCCCTTTTATTTCTTCTTTGCAACACCCAAAACCATGAATCAAAATCTGATACATAAGTAACCTTAATGGCTTGCTGGGGTTTGAAGTATGGATGACTGTTCAGGCAACTAAACCATAATTGACCTCTCTAGAGCTCTATCTAAAGTTTGTCAGCTAACAGAATCGCGGGACTCCTGCCCACTTCATCAGAGGTAGTTGGGCACTCATTATTCTTAGACGAGCGCTAGAGACATTGGAAATTTGTAACTTGTCCAAAATGTCTACCTCACAATTTGTGATCTCCCTTATTAAGGGTTTGGAGCTAACCACATTTAAGAGCTACTAGACGATTGTTCTAGTAAATCGGCATTTGGGTTGTCTTAATCTATTTTCCTTGTACAGCTATTTTCAGGATCGAATCAGTAATTAGCATGCCGTCCCCCCGTTTCCGATAACAAAAGCTCAGTATTTAACGAAACACTAGCCAAGACGTTGTACAACACAGAGTCACTCGTCGTTTTTTAACCAGCAGTCAAATGCAAGGACCAAGATTCCGACTGACAGGCTTCGAAGACCAATATCTCTGTTTCTAGGAGGAAGACAGCGGTAAAGAGTCACAATTTCGGCAAGGTCTCCAGATTTCAGGAAGTCAGTAATTTGACCTTTCTGGAGAGCGAATCTTCCTGTCTTGCTGTTGTACATTTTAAGTCAGTTTCTTTACTTAAACCAAACTCCGTATTTCACACAGTACTGACCAAACATAAACCCAGAACAAAGCCAATATTTACTGCAAAATAAGGAATTAATTTTAGGTTCTTTCCTGTCTTCCCGGGGTGTTAACGCCACCCAAAATGTGCTCTCCCAATAAATCTTATTGTGAAAATCACAGTCTCGCACCCGGAGTGAAAAAAGGCTTTTGACAGATCACGCCGTTTGAAGAAAAGCTTACATATAAATAGAGCGTTCTAAACTTCACAACAGCAGCCTAATTGAGTGGTGTTGGTGGTAGAATAAGGAAAGGTTTCATATTGTAAAGTCAAACTAAATTACCCACAAAGACAAGGGAGACTGGAATATAAAGTTTTAGCTTGGCAGCCGAAATCGCCATTTCTATGACAGTAAATACTTTTGTAACTGTTGTCGAGCTGTACTGTGATAAAATAGTACTTAAATTAATGAAGATAATGCTTTGGGAAATCAGCGCTTGCTATATTAATGAAGGAACATAATTATTTTTCGCGAGCATCTTGAGATATGATGGTGCTAAAGTCTCACACGGATCGTGGTATGGGACCTGTCTTTGAAGATCTGAATTTTTTCTGACGGAATGTCAGTGTCTGCGATGAGGGGTGGACGGTCTATACGAACTTTGTGGCCTTTCTTCATATTCTGCCATTCTTATTATACTGGGTCACAACGGACAGAACATCGAGCCCGTGGATCAATGGCTAGTGCGTTGGACAGCTGCCCACAAGAGCACAGTTTCGAGTCTCAGGAGTCGCAAAACCTGCTGCTGTACAGATGCCAGTGGGGCTGTATATAGCATCCTAAGGGACAATGGAACTGACGCATGCATTAAAAGTGTTCGGAGTGCCCCTCTACCGTTATAGTGCAGAAAATTGCATTGGTCTTTACTTAACTGCTATACCGATGTAAGAAAGTCCCAAGTTTGAAAGTGTTCTACAAAAATACAGGGGGAACTTTATTAAAGGTCTCGAAATACTTGTGTAGCAATGTGCTTCCCTCACAAGACGTTGTTTCGACCGTTCTCAGGAAGGCGGGTTTCTATCCACCCTTACTTAACACAAAACCTATTTAAAAAGAGCAAATAGAGACGCCTTGCCTCCGTACTTCAAAACTACGGTGACTTTTGATTCACTATTTCCCTGCAATTATAATTTTCACACTGTGCCTGGCAGTTCAGTAAGGTTAACGCTCAGCCCGAAAACAAGCATCTCGGAAAATTACACTGTTAAACCATTTATGGGTACAGGAAACCACCGCGGAGGCGCATAGAGAACTTAGGAAGTGCGTTGCTTCAGGAACACGAGAGGAAACGCGGAGGCAATTAAAAACAGGCCCTGCTAAGTGACTTACGTTTGCCATTCCCTCAAAGTTTATCCATGAGCTGTAAGCAGACAATAACACATGACACGCCATGTTTTGCAAACATTGAATAAGAGTTGACAAAGCAAGTTACTGGACACCTAAACGCAGTAGCAGGAGAGTCAAAGCTTGGGTGCCGATTGATAATTTGGTCCTGGGGTTCTGACGAATGTCGATCCTCACTTCAGAGTGTTGCGCTACCAGGCCAAATATAACCAAGGGTTCTAGAAATCTCTAACGATAGTTTACAAAGTTGCCTTGAAAATCAGAAGAAACAGCAACGCTAATGCGCTTTAAGTGGCGGACAAAACCGGCGTATATTTGGTGTTGGCATCGACAGTTATGCGGAGAATGTGCTTGTGTTTATGAATGGCATAATCCACGCCCACATAACTGTTATATTATACAACCGATCACCCCGATTTTTGCAAAACATTGCCTATTTGTTAATAAACCAGACCGTGCGTGGCGCGCGCTGTCGGACAGTTAGGCTCTGCTAGCCACTGCTCCCAATCCCACATAACGTCTCCTTAACTCGGTCATGACACAGGGCTCAGGTGAGTGAGGAAGGAGAGAGCGCAGTAGATGCTGCATAAGTCTTCATTAGTTCAAGGACATGTCGCCGTTTCCAGATCATCACGTCTCACAAGGCAGACATCGACGTCAATGACGGTGGAACTGTAAGACATCTATCTGTTTGATGCTCTAATCATTTTTGCAAAGTATTATAAAGTGACATGAGTAGGCTGTCAGGTTCGGTTAAATTTGTCTTCATTTTTACAACAACAGGACAAGGATCTAAATACATATCACCGCAAAAGCCACTGTTTTCCACGATGAGCCGACGTAAACTAAAAGAACCTGTATAAAACCCTCAAAATCGTCGTGCTTTTTCTACCGTAAATCGAAGTAAACATGATCCGAGTACCATATTTGATTTTCTATCATAGCGCCAAAGTGCACAATTTTTCGGTTAAAGACATAAAATAGGGAAGAAAGAAGAATATTTCAAGCAGTAATAATATACTGCAGGACAATTTTATATCGACAAAAACAGTCAAACCAATTCTTACATATCGGTGGTAACTCTTTCAACATCATTTTTTAGTTTCATATTTTCAGCCTGCATCTTCATTACTTCGGCCTGGGTATCTTCATAGGTCTGTCGAACCATATGCTGACGTTCCTTAATGTCAATCAAGTGCTCGTCACATGCTTTGTGCTCTAAAATATATAATAAGTTTACAAAGTAAATTTTAATAAATCCGAAAACGGTTAAAAGCAAAAGGAAATAAAAATAGATCAACAAAAATATTTTCTTGCAAATCAACTTGCACTGTTAGTTTATTTAATCAAAAAATTCAAATATGAATTAGATCATTTTCTGAAGTTATAATACCTATTCATTCTGAATTACACGAATTGTTGACAAAACGCTATGAAAATTACCCTATGAAGTAAGAAGCCGCTGCACTCTCATGAAAACGGGTCCTCTACTCGTCGTTAGATTTCTTACCGAATATATTCTATATTAAATTATATCTTTGAAGCGGAGACTTCGTAGTTAGTAGCATATTTACGTGCAAATAACCGTTATTTCAGGAAAGATTTTCGCAACTGAAAGTCAGGCCTTTGAGTCTGCAACGTAGCTATCTTTTTTGCGGTATGAACATAGCAGCAACATAGCTATCTTGTTCACGGTGTGAACTCCAATAACTCCGAAATTAAAGTTGCCGTAGAGTGATCGGTTTTATAATCCATACGTAACGTTCTGGCGTGGCGCGCCAACAAGTCACAGAAAATATCTGTTTGGTCTATAAAGAAGACTTTTTGGCGTTTAACCGGAAATTCCTTTGATTCAGGGAACTGTTCCTCAGAAATATACTGTTCTTAATTTTAACACGAATCATTTAGTAATTCCATGATCGTTGAAGTGACACATTAATACCTTGATAGGAAGTAAGAGCTTTGATACATGCTATATGCCTGGATATACAGCAAACAGAGGGTTTTAACTCGAAAAGAGTAGCGCCACATTGGCTATTCCGGGTTATTTGTATTACCTGGCAAATATGGGGTACTTAAAGTAAAACTAATTCAAGTTTTGATTAAAATTAGCACCTTCTGTAAATTTCATGTAGATACACAAATGATGTAGAAGCTGCTTATAGGGGAAGCTGACTTTAAAATCAGACCAGCTAATTAGATGATGGTAAGAAGTTTTAAGTAAGTAGGGCGACATATCTCTTAGCTATTGTTCATTAAATGAATAAAACGATCCGTCTGCCATAGTGGTCAAATAAATTTGGATTCAAACGTCGCAAACTAAACTAATAAAGTTGGAAGTTGAAGAGTGTGTGAAAATTAATAAAATAAATTATTCATATCGGCAAGAATTGTTAGTAAACCATTTTTTGTTATTAACACTATTATTTCACGCAGAGTACGCTGTTGATTGTATCTTGTAGGAAATATTGTTTGAAAAAAGTAAGTGAGGCCTAAATGCTCCTGTGGAGGTGCATGTTGTAAATGTTATGTTTCCTTTAAAATAATTAACGGATGACGGTCAGTCCAGCTATTTCTGATTTAAGTACAAACAGAAAGTTGATACCTGGGAATTTAGAGATTATCCAAAATCATTTGCTTGATTTTAAACATGTGGGTGCAAACGTATATGATTACAGATGCTACGTATGGGATTAACCAAACATAGACCTTGTTTTCGAAACTCCTTATCGACGTAGAACCGTCTTACTTTTTAAATTATTGTAGAATCGGGGCTGTGTTTTAGAATGTGCAGTTGCAAATTCTGAACGAAAATTCACATTAGAATTCAATGGTGCAGTATTGGCCTCCGTCGTTGAATTTTCTCTTCCCTGCACAAAATGCTAATAGCCTACCGGAGATTCGTATTAGGTAGCTTGACAGTGACCGGTTGATTACAACCGCAGTTACTGGAGGTCATGGAGGCCTCCATGACCTCCCGACAATTCCCTATCAGAGTGCCTTAGAGCCTACTCCACAACCTAATGTCAAGGAAGGTCCATTACAAACGTCTGACGTGTTAATCATTTCTAAAATCCGAAGTATAACTTTCAGGTTTTCCGCCTGATCTGATTATGCAATTATATTTTCACAAAGAGCTGTTTGGATGGTTAGGGACAGCGCGTGT
This sequence comes from Dibothriocephalus latus, assembly GCA_900617775.1. NCBI lineage: Eukaryota > Metazoa > Platyhelminthes > Cestoda > Diphyllobothriidea > Diphyllobothriidae > Dibothriocephalus > Dibothriocephalus latus. Next base: position 2,454 of record UYRU01044751.1, on the reverse strand, counting down.
AAACCACGTGGAGAGTGAACCTCCGCACAGCTATTTCTTGTGGAACCTGATGTCAGTTGGAATAAACGCTCTTTTCTCAGTGTCAGTATAATTTTTGGCGTGGCCACAGTTCACCACACATCCCTTAATCACATGATTAAAGAGCTGAGAGCTGAGAATTCTCTTACTTGATCTAAAAATACCGCTACCTTAACAGAGCTTGATGCCATTAAATAAAGTATAAATAAGCAGTGACCTGAAATCGGCCTATTTACCTTCTTGTACGTGCCTTGGTAATTCGGTATAGCTCAATAACTTTACTGCGCGTAGTTGTGTTATAACTTCGTTCATCTTAACTTGGATGCACTGAGTAACTGTATCTATCGACTGCGAGACATTTTCAGCAAACTTTACGGTATTTTCTAGGCTTGCGTCAACTTAAAACATCAATTATATAATAGAAACGTAATACTGTCTTTCTTTCTTGAGATATTCGCACCACACAACTTTAACGACTTAAGAGGTTTTTTCTGACCACACGAACGGTCGATTTCAGCCTAAAGAAATGAAAATAAACACTTATTACAATAATAGCGTCAATGCAAATATTTATAGCAGCAACTGATGTCATCTTGGAATTTTAAAAATAAACGGTTAACAGCTTATTTATGATTTAGCGTGTTAAAACGTTTCAAGGTATTTGTTAGTACGGTCTTCCAGGTAATATTTCCACGAGCCTACGTCCAGTCCAACGGCTCAGAATGTGTAACAGAGTCGGACATAGTCTTTGATGTTGACGACCGCCAAGAGTGCATTCACTGTGGTAAATGTATACACTGATTGCGATTTACACTGAGGCATACGCGTGACAACGAAATGTAGAGACATAACTGAGAGGTATGACATTACACGCTTTAAAGTAAGTCAGTAGCGAACAGAAAACAAGACTTATTCGATTTTGTGGTACGTGCCTGCTCCCATAAAAAATTCCTTTCCTCAAAAGTATTTTCTCGAGAGTTTTTTTTACCACGGAAACCAAAAAAACCACTGCTAAAGCTGCATTGTCAGTCCACATTTGTCTGTCTTAACTTTTTTATACCTAAAATCCTGGGTTCTTAGAATTCGATTTGTAAGGAAATAACCAATGCATTCATTAGGTTCCCGCCTCATTTTGCAAAACCGATAACGGCTCAGGAAAATGTTCTTTCTGTCTCACATTACCTCTAGTTTTGTCAATGAAGATTAGGTATCAGCAGGCGATTTTCGTGTAAGTGCGCCTTACTGACGTTATCCCAGATTGGTCTGGACATGTTTCACCTAGAAGTAATGCCTAGTATAAGCGTGAACGACAAAATTGTAGTTGGGAGGAGACAGTGAGTTATATGGCATGACGGAAATATCTAAAGAATAACCAATTAGCGCATGGAAGTCTGAATTCACGTGCGTTATATTGTCGCACACATTTGCCGTGGTATATGGACAACAAGGGCAAAATGCACCGCACTACTCCAATTCTGGACCACCCGGAATTCGAACTCGGAATCATTGATCATTCAGTCAAACGCTCTACCAACAAACCACTGGTTCGTTGTCTTGGTTAATGTGATTGAGAGGGCCAATGATGAGGAGGGGGCTCGTCGACCATGTAGCCGAAAATACTCGCCCCATTGCGGCTCAAATTTACAGCCCCTGCAGGCAGTCCATACCGACTAATAGGATATGTACGTGATGGAGTAACGGCACATAACATGGATGCCGGAATGGTCATTTATTTCATTTGATCGCCATACCTTTTCATTCATGCCGTGTACGTATTTGAAGGCAAACACGTTCTTTGGGAAAACCATGTAAAAATGAAAACTGTTAGCCGCATGTGTTAACTTGCACCCCGTTCCAGTATATATATGTACTGGTCCGACAATAATTTACCAAAGGCCTTCGAATACTCTTCTAAATTTAATTAACAAATATCCAAGGAAGGCTATGGGCATCCTCGGTGCGATCAGAAGGTCCTTCCTCTATTTTAATGAGGAGTT
>UYRU01044748.1:5040-16890 GCA_900617775.1 Dibothriocephalus latus | reverse complement strand
CTCTGATCAACCCCCACAACCTAACCCAATTACCTCCCCTACCCCTTCTCCCTCCCCCAACGCAAGAACCTCCACACGCCGACCTCGCCATGTGGGCGACGCGAAAAGGATGAATTGTAATTAGACTACACTATTCAACCCTGTCCAACTATACAGTTTTCATTACCCTGCCAATGTTTTGGCCTGATGATGATTTGCTGAAAACATTCGCTTGCCAAATCTGACTTTTCAAAAAATAATAGTTTATAAGATTGGATAAAAATGTATGACCACATCAAAATCGGAGAATAAACTTGTTCCGGCTAAGTCAGGGATTATATTTTTATGCAGTACGGACCCACAGCTCGTACTAATCTGGGTATTTAGATTTTGCTGTCATAGAAAGTTGCACCTCTCAAGAGGAAAGTCACTTGGCTAGTAAAAAGGGCTGAGTTGAATACAATTAAATATCTTTGGTCAATTCATGCTAATATATTTGATGAGACAAGGCCTGCTCCAATTGCTGATGCTGGATTAAAAAGGCCCCTGCTGGAGTCCTCGAGAAAGATGCGACTGAAGACACTGCAGAATATAACTCGCAAGCTGCCAAGGGAAGTACTAACTGTAATCAAGGTTAAGGGAAAATTTTCTGTAAAGTTGCTCGTGACATATGTAAGTTTTCAGAAAATGTGAACGCCTTTTTAAAGTGGAAGGGATTATCGAACACCCCTTACAAAGCTACCACTAAATACAGAGAGAATGATATAGAACGTCAAATTGAAAAGTCCTCACGAATAGTGCGCTACGTTCGTATTTTATCTGTTGAAATACGGGTGTTCATATGTACTAACGCATTCGTGAAACAGGTTGAAATATAAAAGCGTACCAATTCATTTCAGTCATATTCATTTACATGGGTAAGCTCTTTTCATTTTCTAAGAATATAAAAATGAAAAAAATGTACACAAAAAACGACGTATGTCCTCACGATTTTACATCCGCACACGATGTCCAAACGGCTCTTTTTTAAGCAATCATTAGGTTAAGTTTGAAAAGCTCAGAACTTTGTAGGAGGATGCAGACGCTTTTTTTCCCTAACAAGCAAGTGCGTAAAATTTGGGCCCCTAGAAGTGATCATGTCTCATCATCAAAGTCTAGCAGCTATATTTGAAAACCTTATTAGACACTTAGATCATGCCGAAATATTGTGATTTCTGGAAGATGGAAATATACGATTTGGTTTGTTTTCGTGCTACGTCATACACACATTTGTAAAAAGTATTTAAAAACACTTAATGCAAAATAGGGTTTATATTTTTTTGTTCTTTCCATTGCTTTTAAGGATTTTTGTCAGTGTTTTTCGGCGTTTTGTCGCCTGCAGAAGAAAAGAGACAGCTGTGGGCGACATACGCAGTTGCCACGTACAGAAACCCAATGTATGTCTGCCGAATCATAAACATAACTTTTAAGTGCAAGTTAATGTACACTTTTTCGGGGGAATGTCAAGTACGCTATAGGCAAAAAGCCACTTATTAGGCAATATTGTTTATTTCTGCTGCAGGCTTTAGTGCGCATATAATCTGCAAATGTTGTGAGAACATAAGCCCCAGTTGTTATGGAGACGGTGATCGTACGTCTTACTACTACTCCGCTTAGCAATGTTTAGAACGAGCGTAGTATTGTTCAGATTCCGAGATGTCTTTCAAACCACGTTTTCTTTAGTGCTTGACAAAATCAGACACTGCACCGAGTAAAATTCGTTATCTGACAGAAATAGCATCGCTTCTAATGCTTCCACATCAGTTTTTTTTTATATCTGTTATATTTCATTTAATTTCTGATGTTAGGAGCATGCCAAAAACGGAATAAAATCATCTAAGTCACGGATATTAACTTAGGGCAAATGTCTACTTTATTCCCACTTGGATTAAAAACCTGAGGTAAGGATACTATGCAAATAGTAAAATGTTATAGACGACAGCAAAATCGTTGACAACCGTAAGAATAGAAATAGCAAGCAGACCAGAAACATTAAACTCGGGTCCGTCTGCTCGGAAAACCTTAAATACCGCTTGGAGAACAGAAGCAAACACATTCAAAGCGACTTAAAACGAAACTGACTTTCTCTGCTTTCTCGCATTCACAAACTGGCCATAAAGCTATGTGGGCCTCTCATTAAAGGTAATTAATTTGGCGCGTGACATAAAAGTCGATGGCACACAGAGCAACAGTCCGGTAGCAATAAATTGACTTCAAAAGAGTCACGTCCGCTGCTTGATAAAACGTTTGTAATAAACTTCCTAGCTAACCACCGCGACATGAAAGTATTTCCTGTTGGATGAGTGAAGTCTCATTACGCGTACCTCACTGTCCAATACGTGTGTGACTTAAAAAAGATTTTTTTGAATATTGCATCCCATAGGGTCAGAAGGGAAGGCACTTAGTGTTTAGCTGATATTTATGTATGCATGAAAACGCTTGTGTACAAATAATTAAAAAACAGCAGGCTGGGATAATCTAAGTGGAACAGTCTAAAAAGCCTTAACTCTATCTCAGTGCAAAGTTTTGAGCTTAGCTGTTCAAATGAATGGTGAGTACACATTGACAGCCTGAAATAAGTTTCAACGAATAATAAAAAGGTAATTAAAAATATTTTGTTTTAGTAAAGTCTATCAAAGAAAATGTTTAAACTCTAGGCATATTCGGACGCTTTGTCGTTCCTTGAACTGTGTTTAAGCAATTGTGAGGCAATTTTGTATACATTCATCCACATAGGCTGCAAGGCTGTCCATTTCACCCTCAGTTGACATTAGATTAGTTAAAAGTTTATGAGGTCAAGTCATATTGGCACGCATCTACAGTATGGCAAATGCTGCATGCAACGTTTGTAAGTTTGTAAAAGTTCGATCATTTCTCGCTTACTGACGTGAACGCATTTGCGAAAACTTAGAGGTCATAATAAGCGGCATTATCCCTATTAATTACTAAAAAGAACTACAAGATGTAATCATTGTTTTTTAAGAAAAATAAAATTTTACCGATAATACCCAAGATCCGGAGAAGTAAAAAATATCTTTACATTAGAACAATAAATTTAAATCTTTCGGTAAGTTAAAAAATGGAATGTGACCAATTTTATATAAAAAAAACTTTTCTTTAGTCAAAATACTTTGGACATAATACCATTAATGGATGGCTATTTATTGAATATCGTCGAATAAATGCTGGCATCATTTCAATGGTTTAATGTCTTCATTCATAAATTGTACTACTGTTCGACGTTTATATTAAAACTTTTAAAATAAGCTAAACATCACGGGTCTTTGCCAAAAAATAGCTAATGGTATGAGTTTTTAGGAAGCGGCCCATGCGGATCATATTTATAAATGCCTCAAAATAGCAAGCCACACTGTTGAGGAAAAAAACGTTTGCAAGATAACTCGGATATTGTTATTCCTAAGATTAAATAAATACACTTCTCATAATAGGTGACCTCCTTTAAATATGCTTTATTTAGACATTCAGCTCACGAATGGCTGTGTATATTTCCGGGGTAATGTTAATGAAATCTGAGACTTTCAACAATATTTTTAATATACCCGCAGAAGGACAATTCAATTGTACTGGAAGTGAACGAAATTATCTTTCTCCTTATAACGCCTTATTTTCCTCATAAATGGATTAATTCCAGGATCTGTTATGAACTTGTGTATGCAAAGAGACTGGTCGTATTATCAAAATACTTATTATTCCTCTGTCCTTAACGTTTATTAATAACACACAAGCGGAAGGTGTACTTAACAAAAAAGTATATTTCTATCTGACTCACATTTAATAACGCCTCCTTAAAGTCACCTGCACGGTAGCATAAATGGAAAAGTTTGCTTATGCGCTCATAGTTACCGGTTAGGTAAAACAATTTTATCAAACGGACTTACTACGGCACTTTATAAAAATAAAACTTAAAAGAATAACAGAAAATATTTTTATGTAATTTGTTGTTTGCTTGTTGAAAGAAATGCGATTCCTTATAATTGACATCACTTCTATTTCAGCAAATTTGGACAAAGTTTTTCAGTTCTGAAAGGATAATTTGTCCACTTTTTTACTTATTTTTGAATCCTTCCATAGCCCAAATGCATATTAATAAAAAACTTTTGGTTCTCTAGAACCTTATTACCATAAGCAATTTCCTCGATATAAAGCTTTTCATTATTAAGCCATAATTAGTGCCTATTATGGTCCATTACACTAACTAAGAGGACATTTTTACAAAAAATCTTTCTGTTTATTATATCTACTCGAGTTTGTCAAAATCACATGTCCACTTTATTACCAAAGATCCTGGGTGCGAATCCCGTGTTATCCTCACTAGCGTTTTGGTATGATTGGCTGATAACACATTACAGGCAAAAATGGTCATTCAGTTCTCCATATTCTTTTCAGTTTACACACCATCGTGTGTTAGAAGGTGCCATGCGACTGGCTACGTTTGCTCTGGATTGCTGCAATTGACCTAACAGTGATAAACACGTAGACTCATAGGGAGTGCAATCCACACAGCAGGGGAGAACTTTAGGCAGTCAGCGCTCTAACACTGAGCTATGAGGCTCAGCGTAAGCAGTTGGTTCAGACTGGGCCATAGGCTTTGTTAACTGCTAGTTACTTACGGTAAAATCACTTTGGCATTGGTCACGCTATAAGTTAATCTGGGTAGGCTTCTGGACTACATTAAAAGCCCTAGACAACGTTGCGCAGTACACAAGAAAATTGGCCACATTCCATGGTCATTAATTAGTCTTTTTTCGAAGTGGACTGTTGCGGGCTGATGAGGAGACGTGGCAGTACAAACCAACGTCTAGTTTCTCCCAAAATGTCCTGTAATTATTAGGTATATTAACCTTAAAGTGCAAGTAAATTTGTCTGAGCAATTCTAACCGACATAATATTTACCTAGTATAATTAAAGTTTTACTTGTTGCGTGACCAATGACATCTCACAAATTGGAGCAACGCACTTGCATCATTTCGATTAAGTCCGCCACATAGGACAGAAAAGAATATTAAAGTAAAGAAAATCTGAGAAATAATTAAAATAATTTTGCTGCGAATGTTTTTCTCGAGGTATCCTAAGTGATGGTTAAACATCATTAGGTGTCAAATTGGTAGCTTATGTTTTTATTGTACTGGTGGGCTGTATTTCTGTATCTATCTATCTATCTATCTATCTATCTATATTTCTGTATTTCTAGAACGCCACCTATCAGTTGCGACTTTGCCTTGCGCATAGTCGTGAAAACTTGATTTTAGATAATCGTAAATGAAAACTCATTGTGAGCATAATTTGCTTAAAAAGCGCATTAGTTCTTTTTTATTGAAAGTATCTTAAGTACTTGTGGACATTTACGCATACTGTTGACAGCCGAATAGCCATTTGACGTTTTCACACTCTCGGCTTCCTTTAAAATCTCAGTTATCTTATTTAAGTTGCAAGTATTTTAACAAAAATCCACTTCTGCTGTTGCTTAAGTATAAAAAGGGATAAATTTCTTTACAAAGATATTGTATTCTTACTGTAAGATCAGGTGTACTGCAGATCACTTGTAGAAACTTTGGAAACTAACTGAACAAGTTGACGCTGTGATACAAAAAATGTCTTCGCCAGATGCTTCTGCTTTCAGCTGGAACCATATACGTAAAGAGCTCTCGTATTTGCGAACTGGTTTTTGTTTCTTCTCAATATCAACGCCAACATTCCTATCTGGCAAACTTAAACTAGTGTCAAACACCTGTTAACCTTTTCACATAATCTTGTTCGTGTATGGCATCTGACATCAAGGCCCGCATACATAATATATATGGTTTTAATATATCCTTGACTGAAGCCATGCGTCAAAACATGAAGTATTGTTGCAGCATGGCATGTGGATCTCAGCATTCTAAACAATCTTATCTTGGACGAGGGGCAATACTAATTGGCAGGCATCTAGATATATACAAATGCATAATCTATGGTCGCCCTGCTGTTTTTAGCGAACTGATATCTAGCAACAAGTTCTTTTTCTGATATTTATAACTAATAACTTGTTTTTCACCATCTTCGGAAGAGTCAGAAGAAGGTGCTATTTCTAGGACCAAGTTATATTTTAGCTGATGTTTCAAAAGCCTTCTCGTTTTCATCATCAGATAGTTGTGACAGTTCTCCTGCTGGTGTCACTGAGTCATTCACGAGGTAGAGCATGTCCAAACAAGTGTACCGTAGTTGCCCTTACGCATGAAGACCAACAAGTATATTAAAAAAATTCCGTTACGCAAGAGCAGCGTAAGCTGCATCCCAAAAAAGCTTATAACAGCAAAACAGACATAGGAAAAAAATTGCTGTGGTTTACTAAAAAGAAACCAGTTAAGAGTAAAACCATTTATAAAAAATCAATAATTGTACATAAGCGTAGAATTGGGGTTACTTGGTGAATCTACTTTTAAAATAAGGATAAAGTATGTTTATGAAGAAAACGAACGAAAAAGTATCATACGTACGAATAAATCTCAAAAAATCTTCTGTGAAACTTTCAGCTATATATGCTTCCATATTGCGCGTAATAAAAAGGATGACTATCGCCTATAAACCCACAGTTTGAATATGTTATCAAAAGATAATTATCGACAATTGTCAATTAATACTTCTGTCTGTAATTATCTTGACATACGCCAGACTACGGCGACAAAAGTTTCGCTCCACTACGCCAGTAGAATCATCATAGGAATAAGGTATTTTATAAGATTGCGGGTGGACATGCCGGTCAGTGACTAATAAATTCAAACAAATTTCGTACATGCACTCGTAAACGCCGCATTTGGTGTAGATTGGCAGAAATTTCCTTCCGTCATATTTCTTTGAAATTGTTTCGGGATTTCAATTACGATGAGGCTCAGATGGTTATTGTAATTGTGGTGAAGTCTTAATAAAAACTCGTTAGTGCGAAGTAATAAACGTCCACAAAAATGCATGAATGCATATGCTTAAGATTTATGTTTGAACAATTAATCAAATTTTATGTACTGCAAAAGCAATTTTTTAGATATTTCGCCTTTGAATATCTACGAGCTTCGCCTTGATTCAAGGCTAAATCACCATAAAGACAAACGTTTGCTTGGTTTTTGCATTTGCCTGAAAATTCTGGATACATATCCGGTTGCATATGAAATGATGAATATTCCCGTGCATAATGGAGCGAACGTTTTCTAATGGTTTACTTCTAGGCTCCATTATTATACACCAAATGCACGGCAGAGTAGCAAAATATGTCCCCAAATGTTACGTAAACTCAAAGTTTTCTGCTTGTTGCATTGCAACTTTGTGTATACCCTCAAAACTCGAATGTAAATAGAAAGTATTTAGGCATCGTTCAGGTACGACGTAAGGGCATTGCGGTAGATTGCAGGCCCTATTTTCAGTTTAACAAAACAACTTACTGTCCTAAAAGTTTACTGATTAACTTTAGGGAGCCAATTTTTTTAATAAATACGCTTTTGTTTTCCTGTAAACAATTGCACTTGTTATACCTACACTTACCACACTTTCGTAAAAATTAAATTAAATTTTCCGTTCTCTGAAACAACAAAGATAATATATTTGAACTTTCGCTGATGTTCTTCTAATTTCCAATACGCATAAGCATGATTTTTGTTCCATGTTCCAATCATAGAAATGTCCTTCGATATTAAAAAATGCTGTATTTGTCAGAAGTTGGTCCATTTGTTTTTCAATATTCCTGTCTAGACTGAACTCTTTTCTAGGAAACTGTATCCTGCGCCTCAATTTATTGTACGAACCAAATAACCTCAATTTTTTGTAGAACAAATTTTTATTTTCATATTTCATAAGCTAGGCACTTTCCTATAGATATAAAAATAGTAGAAGGAAACTACCTATCACCTGACGGCAGCTTTTGGTTTGCGGCAAGGTGCGACTAACATGTTTCCCTCCGCCGCTGTCAAAGCCTTTACCTTTCTACCAGACAGTATGGGTATGGTGTGGACGGAACATTTTAAACAAATTTACGGGAAGGAACATTTTGACAGAAACCCAACGTGGGCATTTTTCGTCGTTAGGGCCGCACAATCAGTATTTATATGCACACAACGTTTTTGTTTTCATTCGCTTGATAATAAAATAGGTTTTTTGTATTCTTTCAGGCGCCGGTTGAGCTGGAAGTCGAGTCAGACGTGTCGAAAGGGAAAAGTCAACTGAAAACGTCAAACAATTGCATCAGCATATTTGTCTCTGAGACGTCGTTTTGTTGGTCTGCAAAAACACCTGTTTTATGGCAGCAGGCAAAATTCTCAGTACAAAATACGACAGACACTGTGAATTGCAGTTAAACAGAGAGGAAGAGACATTTTATTGATTTTGAACGTCAAAGTATTAGAAGTTTTGTTGCACCGACACTTTCTCCTTCTTACAATTCAGCGAAATTTCTGGCACTCGCTGGTTCAGTTAATTCAGTGGCCTAGTGTTGAAAAGGAGCAGTGGCATCTATATCAAAACAAAAATGGTGCTATAGAAATCGCATCTCAATATTCCGCAAGCATAGTTAATTGCCCATCTAATAAATGCATGCATACCGCGATAGGGATGTGGCAGTAACCAGGAAAAAGAATCCTCAGAGCAATCAGTGAGGAAATAAATAAGTTGTTTACGTGATTTGCCTATGCCTACTAGGAACTCTTTCTTTTTTTTTTATTAACTCGCGTTCATGACAGTGTAGAAATATAATCGCAGAGCATGGTTAGTTTACCAGGAAAGAAAATTTATAGCCGGGGAGGAGTTATTGCCTATTTAGGGGGTTTCGAGTCTGTGGGAGAGAGAGGGAGTGCCAGGGCAAAGAAGGCGAATACACATTAAGATCAACAGACAACGTAAAAAACGGCAGAGTTTCTGGAGAGCTTATTGTTTGGTGGGTGCAAACGCGGTGGTGGTCAACAATATAAGAGTGACACTTATCAACTTATAAAGTTTATGTTGAACTGAAAATCTGAGCAAGGCAATGACTTCTGCTCGTCAACCAAGTCATGTATATTAATGCATTATTAAAATGCTGTTTTCGAATAAAGGATATCCTTATGGGTTAAAAAAGTTATCTCGATTGCCAAATAGACAATCAGCAGTGGTCTGCAGCATATTATGCAAAAATTGCGTCACACGTTATGTTGGTAAAACAAGCAAACGTCATGTCAAACGGTTACGTGACCACCAGCTATCAGTCATTCACAAAGTAAAGTGTCTGAGGGCTACGGCCGCCTACAGCAGGATTACCACATTTTAGCGCTTGATAAACCAATGCATTAAACTGAGTCAATGGAAAGCCGTCAGCTGGAAATTTGTTAATCAACTAGCACTTTTAATCGAGCCAGATACCTGCCTCCCACTAACCCGGTGTCAAGCACACGACTTGGACTAGTTCAAGCAATATCATCAGACCAGCTGACTCACCTCACACGTGGAAGGCAAGTGAGGTCCCAGTCAGGAAACACTTGACCAGCATGTTGTGCCACTCCCCCACGACGTGTTTAAAAGATTGACGACATTTCCCATGGGTACATACAACTGATCATTCCGTTATCTGACGTGGGGCAGGTCCGTAAACACGCTGACTAATCAACAATTCTGGCGAGCGTAAGCAGAGGGTAAATTTAACGGGCGAAAACCAGCCGGTAATCTTCAAGAGATCAATACTTGTTTGCGGCGAACAGACGGGTTAGCCTTCGAGCGTAGAAGACGAATATAGTTCCCGATAGTTTTCAAGGCTGACGCAGTCACGGCCAGTAGAAACATTGACCACATTTCTCTACCGTAAATGAACTCTTCTCTTCTTAATTTCTGAGTGACAGTGATACCAGTTGGATATTTGGATCTATAATCTTCACGCATATAAGCATATATTAAAAGTCGGAATATACATATAAACATGACTGCAGATACCAGGTCCAGATCAATTATCATGTTCACCATCCCCCGAAAGGAAATGAAGAAGGTACAAGGTGCCTTCATAGGCCACATTGTATTTATGCTCCATAAACATGCTTGTTTCCATCATCAGAATGGCGAGAGATTTGTGTTCTGTTTGCTTCTTGTCTCGTATTATATACGTGCCTTACTCCCGCATCCTGGCCGTTCTGCTGGGCTTTGGATTGGCTTTGGCCTAACCCACGGACCCTGGTTGTCCTGTTAGTCGCGGATTGGCTTTTGCCCCTTCCCTGCAGACATTGTACAGTCATCGTTCTACATTTGCCGATCAGAAGTGATACTTACTCGTCCCTATGTCTCTTGGAACTCACGTTCGGGTCCCACCTGCAGCCGAAAAGTGACTTGTAGTTCAAACAGATGAAAATTGCCGTCAAATCAAAGTGAGTATGAAATGGTGATTTCTTTCACAAATATTGATTACTACCCGCGGTGGAAGCCTCAAAGTTTTGATGAGAAGTCCAACGCCCTAAGGGACACTTTTATCGAACACACCAACAGCCGCTCAGCACCCAGTAGTTTAGGCTCAGCTAATTTTCCAACCCAAAATGTTGCCCCAGCCGTGGGCCGAACCCACGGCATACAGATCAGTGGTCCAACGTACGCGTTATTTGGCTCTGCCATTTTGTACACATTAGCTTTCATCAGGTAGTTAATCAGTTAGCCAGAAACGGTTATTTGTTGCCTTTGTCGACACTGTTCAACAGCCTAAATTTTTAGGCTAGGTGCGGCTGCAAACGAAGCTCGAGTGTAATCCCAAGGCATAGTAGAACGAGCGAGGTCCACCAGCGAACAACAGTAAACGTCAACCAACGAGTGGCAACATTCTCACCTCAAACCAACTGACAGCGAGCCACTTGCGCAGCGTATCTACAGTTGGAAATATAATAAAAATATCACTGATTCAGGCCTCGGATGTTGCACCACGGTTAATGACTAATCGAGTATCCCTTGCCTTTGCAGACAACGTTCATAATTATATGAATGACTGCTTACTGGCCATTTCCGTCTTTTCATATATTGGTTAAAGAGGACTTTTAGTGATTTAGACTCTACCAGCCTGATTTATCCCCACGTTTTGCATATTAAACCTTCGGAATTCATGTTTTATTTTAATATTATTTTGATCCTGACATAGCTTCACATGAACCGAACGAGCAGTATATTCTCATCTACAATTAATAATAATTGATTTTAGGCCATTACCACCACCACCACCACAGTACGCATTGCCTTCACTCAAAATCGTAAAGGCACAACATGCGATCAAAGAATACGTCGTATGTGGACGTTACATGCAATTATCTGTCATAAACCAATTGGTTGAATTATTATCCCTCGCTGTACATTGTCCTACTTCAAGTAGCATTCCGAAAGCATTATGCAAGCGGAAGTTCTGAGCTGCGCTTTGTGCAAACCCCATTTTCTGATTGGCTGAAAATGTTTCCTATTAGCCAACGGTTTTCCGGCTGCTCACTTTACAACATGTATGTGGCCCAATAGCATTCCCATCTTTTTTAAGGCAGTGATGCGCAAACTACTTAAAAAATAATAATCTGCAACATTACTGAAACACGCTATGACCTAGGAGCAGACAAGGAATGCTAGTTATGGGATTTATATCTCTCCTACCGGGAAACATTTCTGGAACACGTGCTCAGCTGCTAGACAATATTACGAACGCATCAGGCATTTCGCCAGCTGTGGCAACCTGCCCTTTTACAGGATTCGAGTTTTTTGGATATTTCTATATCATGACTGGCGTCTGCCTCATTGGCATCATACTGAACATGATCAATATTGTCGTGTTCTCGAACAAGTGTTTTAACGCAACAGTATATTATTACA
>UYRU01044726.1:0-14361 GCA_900617775.1 Dibothriocephalus latus | reverse complement strand
AAAAAAAATGGCTACCCGCGAAACTTCGTCAACCGGTGCCTATGCAAACGGGATGGTCAACAAAATCGCACGAACCCAAAAACTTGGCGAGCAATCCCGTACGTCAATAACATCTTGGAGACTGTCGGCCGCCTTCTCGCACCACTTTGAATTGGAGTCGCACACAGGCCGGAAGCAACCATAAGGCGTCAGATCATGAAACTTAAAAACCCACTGCCACGGCGAGAAACATCTGGAGTTGTCTACAGGATCTGGTGCAGTAGCGGGCAAACCAAATATGTCGGAGAAACTGGCAAGCTACTCAAGACGTGAATTGCCGAGCACGCGGCAGCAGTGTGGCTAAATAATGCCAATTCTCAATTTGCGGCTCCTTCGAAGAGACCTGGCCACACATTCAAATTTGATGAGACCAAAATTCTCGCAAGAGATGACAATGGAGTGGGCCGACAATTACTCGAGTCATGGTTCACGGGCCCCCAATCCATCAACAAGTGCAACGCTTTGCCCAATCCATATTCGATGCTGAGATAAAATTTGGCCAAGGCAAATCCACGCTCGGAGATCACACAGGCCACCACATCATCTAATGCCAAAACCACAAGGCTAGATAGTCATTGCTGAAGCAACGAATCAGCGTTCACTCAAGGCATTTATCGATTTTTTCGGTACGTTTACATTTTACTGGGAATATGTCTCTGATGATGAATCCGCGACGTATTTCGAAATGTCAGGCGAATAAAATATTTTGCCATCGATCGAGTCGTCTTCTACTTTTAAAACCAGAAAATCTCTATCAACCCATATACATGAGCACCAGTAAGTGATGAGAAAACGAGACCGCCTATCCTCGGCTGCCATGCAGACATTGGACATAGGACACACATTTGCATGGGAGAAAACCCAAATACTTGACGCCTGCTTAACTAGGGAGGGCTGAGAATTCCTGGAGGCAATGTACTCAGGCAAGACATGCATTAACGGACATATCGATTTAGCTGCCAATTACAAATCTCTCGGGGTTAGATGGATACGTAAACAACTAAGACCGACTGTATGGGTAAATGCGGGTGACGGCAATCTAATTATACTCTCACCCACTATAGAACCTTATGTTGGTCATTATTTTGAGTTAACTTTTCGCGCACAACTCTCCTTCGCCGGACAACGAGCAGGGGAACCAGACTCGAAAACTCGCGCACTTAACATTATTCTTTCCAAAAACTTTGCTCTAACCACTTGGGCTACAAACGCCCCACCTTGGGTCCATTTCAGCCGCCCAACTTTATCGCTCATATGTAATCCACCATTACGGAACAGCAAGCTGACTGCCCAAGCAGGACTTCCTAAGCGATCATTTAGAATCCACCAGAATGACTACTAGGCTGACTTAATTATTAGGAGGTCTGGCAGATTTTCTTTATTTGAGTTGACCCAACTGTGAAAAAACTCGAGGTGTTCGGCGAGATTTCAACCCGTATAGTAGAGAAGATCTTTACCGGAAGCCGACGCTCTAACTACTTGAGCGGGTAAACATGACCCAAGTGTGATTAAATTCATGGCGCAAGGTGGCACTTTTGTAGCTCACCCTATCTGCGCATGACCATGACTATGTTACCATCACCTATGATTAAGGATTCTCAATGGAATCCAAAACGTTACCCAAATAAAACTCTTGTTCCAGTAATCGCGTTCTCTTTTACTGAACTGCTTCCTGGAACTCGCATATTTTCCACCATTTGCAACTTCTGCATTTGTCCGCTTCCTGTCGTGTTCTTCCTTGGGGGACTCCTACAAGGCGTATTTGGGCGGTGACACCTCGGCCTTAGCTACCGTTACAACAAGGCCTACCTTTAAACTAAACGCTACCATTAACAATGAACTTAAGACTTACCTCTTAACCCGTACTGTGACCTGAACGCTTACCTCAAAGCTAGATCTAAGCTTAACCCTAAACTTCACCGTAATCTTGAACTTACCTTAACCCGAAGTCGCCACAAAGTTATCGGTATGGTTGGTGATTTCTGTTTCCGTGTCCTGCTTGGTCAACCATTGAGGTCACCGTTGCCGTTTTATTTTTTCCAAAAAACCTTCGGGTGTCTGAGGAATATAGTACGCTCATCTGTTTCGCGTGTATTCTTAAGGCTATTTATATTGCGGAAATGAAGCAATGAAATTCGTATTGACACATACGCACCAAATCCCAAATCCTTGTGGGATACAATGTCATGCATCCATTTTTATTAGCATTTATATATACTTCGGCGCATTTTTAAAGTTCCACGTGCAGGTTTCGTCGTTAAATCTTAAACACAGTCTTTTCATTGGATATATCTGTTAGTATCTCTTTATGCCTCTGCTTTTCTGCTCCGTTCTTACAACAAAAATGACATTCCCAAATTCCATCAGGATGCGCTAACTAAAATGTTTATTTTCGCAACAATAGTTCATGTAGTGCACTTCATTAATCCCTAGACCCAGCATTTGTCCTACAAAAACGGAAGACGTACGGTTTATGGGTGGGGAATAAGGATACACAGTGGAGTAGATTTTAATAATTGCTATATGCATTTTTATTTTATTGTATTTAGAAATGTTGTTAATTTATATCTCTAGATTTCCCTAATTTGTATTACCTTTTAAGGTATTGCGGAAAAATTCGATTATAAAATTGCAGGTTTCGTGAAATTCCTGAAAAATATAAATATTGGTTAGGAGGTTGTCTACTGCAGCATACCTGATATCCAACTTACCATTCTGGAGTTATATGTTTATAGTTCGCTGCTCGAAGCGCCGCGCGCATCTTGAAATTATATGCGGAACAACTTACTCCCAGCTGCCGCGGGAAACAAATTCAACTACATTTTTTTCACTTTACACTTTTTTTTCAAACATTCCTTCCCTGCCTATTCTATTTCCCAACCCCAAAAACCCTATAGCCACCGTTTCCATAGGACGAAATGCTGGATCTAGGGGTATATGTTTGCCATTGCCCCATTTTCCCCATATTTCTATGGCGATATACATCTTAAGGTCAAATGAGCATTCATCATAGACAAACGTATGCTCGACAATTTTTTCGTTAAACCTCATAAATATGGTGCCAGTTTCTGCTCCAGGTAACTTTTTGTGCCAAGCTGCAGTTTTCGAGAGGAATTACAATATGTGGCAGGAGTCTTGCGCGAAACACCCTAATAATATGCCAAAAAGACGGTACCGGAAGGCGACAATGTGCCTTTTTACGAGATTGGTTACAACGATTTAAGCTAACCCTATTTGGTAGTAAAGTAAAATGTTTCAGTGTATTCGCAGATGACAAAAACCCAAGTTAATTTAAAAATGATTCTGTTATATATTTTGATTTATATGTAATAGTGCATTATTCTATTAACATATTCACCTTCTTTCGTTAGATGGCATTAAATCACTCTCAATAACTCAGTATTAAGTAAAAACAACTTGGTAATCTACACTATTTTATTAAAAAATTTGGTAAAATTACCGCTGTTCTGATGGGCTATATAAGAAAGAATAAATGCCTACGAAGCTATTTCAGTTAAATGACACTGTCTACACGGACAACCTCAAAACCTTAATTTTTAGTGGTTCCTTATATCTTGCAAAGGAAAATTAATGAGAATGGTTGAAAACTGTTCATAACATAAATAAATAGCCGCCCTCAACTGTTTTACTCGGCCAACCCTGCTTTACCCTATGACACATCAAAGCAACTCAACAATTAACCATTTGAACTGTCTGGTCCAAACATGGCTAAGCATTGATGAATGTCTTTGAAAATCGCTCGAAAATAATCCGACTTATATGAATAAGATTAATGTATTGAAAAAGAAACAATGAAAACAACGGAGTACTAAAAGTGAATAAAGCGGAAGATGAACCCGAGACCCCTTAATTTACCGCCACTCCTTAGTAATATCCTAAAATGATTGCACTCGGATATTCAAACAGGCCAATTTGTCGAAATATGGGCGATAAAATTTTGGATGAAGGCTAAATTATTAGATTTAACCTTATGTTTTATTTTTCTAACAGTCCCTGGGTAGCTCGCTCTGCTTTGGAACATTGAGCACCCTTTGGGAGCAATATTCCTATCTTATCTTTTGTATCCAAATATTTTAAAATCCAAAAAAGAAGAAGATAATCAAAAGTTCCAGCAAAGTTATTCATAAAATCATTCCACGTGAGAGCACGAACTGTTAAATTAGGTATTCACTTTTAGCGGTCGTTAGTGATTTGCAAGTCAAACTCAGACGTTCCGAATGAATAAGGGTTTTATATGCAAGTAATTTTACTAATAACGTAGGAATAATTACTTTAGTCATAATATCCACCCAGTTGATGTTATTTAACTAAAAATTGACTGGTTGCTCGAAATGCCTTTTAAGATTAAAGATAACCTTTGGTATTTTAGAGTGTTCGACTCAATATTTGCAGCATTTGTCTTATGTTGTTACTACTGCATAGTAGTAGGTACGGAAAGAAATGCTACTGCGAATCAACAAAATCCAAAAACCGACCATGAACTTGGATATTTCGGAGACTAAATCTTAAATTTGCGAAAATTCCGATTAAAAAATTCGGAAAATGAATTGGCAAACATACGTTTGTGTTCGATAATTCTCATCAGATCTTTACATTTATATGGTAATTAAGTAAATAAAATATACGGGTTAGTATAAAAAAATAGTAAGGCTGTCAGGGGAGGGGGAAGGGTGGAATCGGGGTAACATTCTTATCACCCTACATAGTGTATTTACTTAATTAGCATACATATGTAAAGGCCTGATGAGAATTATCGAAAACAAACGTATATTTGCCAATTCATCTTCCGAAACTTAATGCGTTGACCGTAAAATTATTTCACAAAATTCTTACTTACTTTCTACGGTACTTTTTAAGGACCAAAAACTAAATAATAGAGGTACAGTGCTGTTCTACAGAAAAAGTTAGTTTTTCTTGCGCTTTTCTCAAGAAAGCGCCATTTAACTTTACCGTCCGAAAATTGATCATCACGACGTAACAATATGTCGATCAGTAACCACATACGGCCGGCCATAAAGGTCGCTAGCTAACATGTACCATAGCCTGGCAGTTATACTTGAAGGACGGAGAACAATAAATGTTCATAAACAGTTAAATCTGATAATAAATTTTATCAATACTTGTAAGGAGATAGGGAAAAGCTGAATAGAAAATGTTCGGGCAAATATACATCAGACTGAAAGTGTAAAATAAGGTTTATTTCAAGTTTTTTTGGATTAAGTTATCCGATTGCATTCTTATAAAACATAGAAATTGCAATATCTTTCTTGCTAAATTATAGTTGAACTTATCTGTACAAGGAATTTAAACGTATGTGTGGTGAGTGATGTAAAACTTTAATTCCAAGACAACTTATTTGGGAAGAAGAGGTTTTCTAAGTCCTTAGAGCACATTGACAGCCTTACAGTTGATCACCTGTACACATGGTTAGAGTTGTAGTATCTGCTTCCATTTCTACCTGATAATCTATAGAAAGTTGAAAATTTTATCCAATCACTAGCCATCAAATTAATTTATGGTCAAGAGGCGTTTTTATCCCATTTGAGTGAATATTATGGTTCATGAATAAGGCCTCAAAATAGGATTCCTGTTCTATTCTTTAGCCATTTGCTTCTGTAATTTTTAAATATGGTCCAAGCTAAAAGGAGAGTCACCTGTACTTAATTAGGAGAATTAATGGATTTGCTTAATCGGTTATTTTTTGGTCCATCTTATAGTTGTCACGCAAACTTCCAGGAAAAATGCTGCCATTGCTCTCAACTGACACATTTAGTTTAGGCGTAGTCACATTTATAGTCACTTCTGACGCACCCAGGCTTTGAAAACCGTAAAACGTTTCAAGTTTTGGGATTAGTCTTAATGACCTTGATAAAAATTATTAAGAGGGTGGAAAAATGCATTCCAGAGTGTTGGTAGTTCAATTGACTTAAAATGGAGAAGTTACCTGTGTAGTAAGTTTGAGCGCTGATTTTATGCTAAAAGAATCGGGTCTAATTGGTTCGATATGAAGGAGTACGAAAACAAGCAGTTACTTGATTACACCGCTAAACGTAATTTAGAAAATATGTATGAGTATTGATAGATACCTATTCTACGATGGTTCTCGACAGAATCCAAAACGTCAGGAAAATAAATCGCGTGTCTCAAAATCTGCTGCTTTTGAACTGTTTCCTAGAACACGAGTATTCGTTTCTATCGGAAACCACTACATTTTACTTTTCTGAGTGCCTGATTTGGAAAAATATTTTAATAATATTACGTTTATTACAAAGTATAATGATTGTCAGGATTTATCTGTCTTATACAGCTGATGAAACATGACGGTAGATAAAAATAGGCAATCCTAGCAAAGAGAGGGCTTACAAATATCTTACCTTATTTATCATCTCCCTAGGAAGACCAAAAAGAAGGTAGAAGGACATTTATTTTCTTCTTCATCTTCTTTGGGGGATGAGGAAAATGATAACATGGAACTTTGCTCTTAAGAAAACTCCTGTATGGAAATAAGTCCCGAGTTCAGAGGTATATGAACTTCACAAAAAACCTCTATAAAATGTCAGTTTATTGGCGTGAGAGTCAGACTAGAATATATGTAAAAAATGTTTTTATTTACATTAAGTCTACTCGAATAGTTTAAATGCTTTGACACATATTTTTATTATTATTAAAACCCTAATAGAGATTATATTTCGCCCATATAAGCGATCATCCGAGTCCCAAGTAGTATTTGAGAAGAAGGCGACTCGATCGCCGGCACAATACTTTTATTTGCCTGCGGATTCATCATCAGGAACATAGTCAGATAGCAGTAGCAGATATCGAGTTTGCAGTATGTATAGGTTACAGTCATTACTGCAAACATACAATAACAATTAACACTAGTTGCCTTTGTGCGTGTTGATAGTTTGTTGAACGGCATGCGGGCTCTTACCTGCTGAACAATTATCACGCGTGGTGGACTCGGGCGTGATGGTTGCTCGGCCATCTGGCCTTCCGGTGTTGGCGTACGATGACGCAGTAGCCTATCTGTTCCCCAAGTGGCGACTTGCTTTGGCTAAATTGAGTCTCAGCATTGAATATGGATTGTGCAAATCGTTGCACTTGTTGATAGATTGGGAGCTCGTGGACCATGAATCAAGTAATCCTCGGTTCACCCGATTGTCGCCTTTTGCGAGAATTTCGGATTCCGCGAAATGATGCCGATTCTGAAGTTGCGGCTCATTCGACGAGACCCGGCCACACATTCGAATTTGAGGAGACCGAGATTTTCGAAAGAGGCAACAATCGGGTGAGCCGATAATTACTTATGTCATGGTTCACGGGCCCCCAATCAGTCGGGTGAATAAAATTATTGTCCTAGCGATCGACTCACCTTTCTCTAAGAAATTATTTTTGTCATCCGAATTCGTATAACAAACATATACTTCATCTTTTATTGGATTCACAGCATATGAAATCTCAAAATGCGCTGGTCCGAAAAAATCTCAACCCACACAGGACTGATTTGCGCTGAGTGATAACCACTTGAACTGGAAACTTATAGGTGTCAAATGACATTAGATTAGTAATGGGTTAATTCAAAAATGAACACAAAGCATTGCAGGAGTCCTCATGGTCGTTCAGGAGCGAGCAAACATAGACCCTTAACCAAAGCATTAAGCAATAAAACTCGTGTTGCGTATGTGCAATATTCACATATTCTGGAATTTATATTGCCTAAACATATTCTTACATGATAAGTGGTGTTTAGGCACCTTTTAAAAAGTGGGGATTATTTCTATTCTTTACTGACTGTACTGATCGGTTGTGCTGTCAGTTACTTACCTAGTGTATATCTGAGCATTTAAGCTTGTGAACTGCCAGTTCACTTCATATATACAACTCAACCCAAATTCCATGCGCAAACGCAGCAAATTAAAATGCACCTGGATTATTTCAGGGATGGCGATGGCCAGATGGACTGAATTATCGGCCATTTTAGAATTATTTGCCGTGGGGCTGTTCCGCAAAGAAAACGGACCACCAAGGCTTCCTATGGGCACCTGGATGAAATAAAAATTTGAAAAAACCGCACTATGTAAGATAGCCATTAGAGTATTTTCAAATGAATTTAACCACCTAAATTCCGACTTATTTTCTAGAATATCTGCAAATTCAAGAATGTTTTCAGAAAATATTTCACAACTATAAAGATTTTAAAAAGCTTTTTATCAAGTCAAGCAAAAGGAATACCGCCCATATTTGCAGAAAGACAACATATGCTCCTGTTCTCCCCTAACACTAGCCCGTAACTAATCTTAAACCGCAGCCGCATCTTTAATCCCAACGCTACATGGGCCTTTACCCTGATGTTATCACTAACCTTGACTTAACTCTTAAATTATTCTTACGATAGCCTTAACTGCATTTTTCCTGAAATATGGCATAAACCAACCTGTGTTGCGTGTAATTGCCGCTCTTATTTCCTATTTACGGGGCCAGATAAATCACTCTTGCCAAATCCGTTTTCCTGCCCGTTTATGTTTTTCGGAGAGTCGGCGTTGTCGTTTGTTTTAGCGGAATCCCTCGGTTGCATTTAGCGGCAGACATATGTGATTTTATCATCTCGAGAGCACATTATGGGCGACTGTGCGCAATCCAAACTCGAACATATGGGGTCAACGTCCTGTAGGTGTTGAGCAGCTTGCGTAATGGTCGTTGATCATCTTTTTACAAACAGCAAGCGTTTTCGAGACACTCTGTTGTCCATTAGTGCGTTTTGATGGATTCAGGTGTCTAGATCAGATTTCAGCTTTGGTAAACGTCGGGTATTAAAACTGGTGTTAATGCAACACTGAAAGTGTATGCAGAATGGCTATCCAATTTGTTGCTGATTTAGTTTGTTTTACTTGTTTTGTTTTACTTTACAATTGTTTATCTGATGAAATGTGAAGGTCAGCATTTAAGTGAGGAATTAAGCACATATTGGAGGTTGTTTATTTTGTCCAATAAGTGGTTATTCGTAAACGAACCCTATCTAAACATTTTCAACATAAAGTAGAGAATAAATTAATACAAAAATTCTTGCCTGGGAGAAAATGCCTAAAATACTCATAAGTGATGTTTAACTCTCATATAGTTAGTTATTTGTGTAATTGCATAGGCCAAATTATTAATAAATAAAAAATAGATACTTGCTTAATTGTCTTTTTGAAATTACTATGTGAATATTTTCAGACGTTTAAGATTCGTCAATAGTCCGTAGAAGTAAGAAGGCAGGACCACGAAGAAAACACGGCTGGGTAGATTACACCGCAGGAAATCTAATATTGTCAAACGCCCGTAGATGAAAATGTTGTATACAGACTTGGAATATGTTCCACATAAGATCGGTTTGAATTACCAGCAAAAATAATTCATGTGCGTTCTACTTTTAGCTAGGTAATAGTTACTCAACCTGAAATCACAACATTTAATCTTTCGATATGGTTTATTTTCGGAATCATGGAAAGCTTGGTTCTTATGCTCTATAATTGCGACGGCTATTTCGCTTCATTATCCCAGGACATTTGAGGATTTCTCCTATCGATCGTACCTCAGGATTCAATTTGCCGCTGTTCATTCAAATAAAATCCTTCTGCCTAGTCTATAGCTCATTAGCAAACTGCACTTAATATAATCAGAACGAAGCTTCACTTTGTATCCGCTTACTTATGCAACCTATGTCCGTACAATATATCTCATACAGACATGACTATAGAGAGGTTTCTTCCATAAAACTGTTAAGACGGAATTGGGGTCGAAGCCGGCGTCCCTTTAACTATGTAACTGTTTACAGAAAAAAGTACCTTTTTGCATTTATTGAGAAAATATATTAGGTTTGAAAATATGTCCGACGGAGAGGGACAATTTTTGCCCTTCATTATTCCGTACTATATTAGTTAACAATTCGAGAAAACGTTGAATGCATTCGATACTACAAACTGCTGGCTATCCGGTGGTAATATTTCGCGGTGTTTAAAGGTGGAATAAAATAACCCGGCATGGGTTTTTATTGCAGACTTTTCATTCAAGTGCAGAAAAAGGAACTGTCGTGCAGTCCTGCAAATTAAACAGCCTCATTGCTTTCATCTGGCCTAGGAGGACTGTCACATACGCGCTAGCTGAAAGGCAAATCTAGATCGAATGCATCTTTTTAAATTCCCTTTTGCCCCCACGGTTATCTTTGTCAGTCTTTGTGCACTTCAGAGCCGCTTAGAAATAGTTAAGGGACATTGTGTTACCGAATTGTTGAACAAGTAAACATTAAAAAATGCAGAAGGTAGCTGAATATAATTCCAAAAATGACTGACGAACTGACTGACTGAATAAATGTTTGGAAGTTCGTAGAGGGAATAATTTTAATGCTGTCAAATGCGCAAGGAAATAAGTGGAAATTTTACTTCAAAGTTTTAATTTTTTTGAAAATGTGCGCAGCAAAGTACGTTGAGGAATTGTGGGTTTACTCGCACTTCGCAATTGGTGATGAAATTTTTGGACGACTTACAGATATTTTAGGTTACGATTTCACTTATAGACTTAAAAAGGACCATGCATAAGCCTTGCACGTGAGTTGTTGGTATTGAGAAGTTTATCAGTTGTATCATATCATTATTCAAGTGTTCATAATAAATTTAAATGACTAATATTTTGAACATCGAAATCTGCTTAGGAAAGCAGTTTAGCGGGATTTGATAGCAATTAGCCCAATTAGCCCAATTTACTAATTGACCTCCCTGACCGTCTCTATGACCCGTTCTGTATGTATTCAATTTTTGTATTTTGTCATTCGTTACTCAATCTACGCAGCCAGAGGACGCAGCTGATGTGCGCTGACGAAATTTATGGTGCCATTAATTTTTGCTGTATATGCTATCTTCCAATTCGCACCTGGGAAAAGATGATAGCAATTAATCGTCATTGCGGTATCACAAAGAATAGGTTTAAGGAAGTAGGAAGTACAAAGTATCGTCTTTATTATATTTTTAACGTTTTGCGGAGATTTTTTCGGCTTACTATTGTCCAAACGTTAACTGCAAAACATCTAATTGCAGTGCAAAGTGTTTTCTGTCGTAGTCGAACTAAAGCAAATTAATAGTTGTGTACCAGTGGACACATACCTGCGTAAACTTCGCGAGAGCCAAACAATAAAGGTTCTGGAGAGGAAGATGCCATCATTGGAGCAAAATTTTTATTTTCCTGACGTTTTAGATTCTGTCAACAATACTTTGTCATAGGTAACCGTAGAATGGTGTGGGACATGCACAGAGGGGGTGATACATGCACAGATTGCATGGTGTTGATAGTTCGTAGCGGTCATCCGCATGCGCACTATAATTATCAGCTGCTGCAATCACCGCTTGGGGTCTTAATTGGCAACAGTTTTTTAAGTCGTGCACATTATTTACCGCTATTCCCAGCATTTGTCCTAGGGAAACGGTGGTTATAGGGGCTCCATGGTGGGGAATGGAGGGAGGCAGTGGAATATACTTTAATAATTGCTTTATGCATTTTTATTTTGCGGAAAAGCCCGATCCTCAAAATACTGGTTTCTTGAAATTCTCGGAAAAATGGAAATGGTGGCTAGGAGGACGTCTAGCTCAAATTACCTGAGGTCCAACTTACCGTTATGGAGTTAGATTATTATAGTTTGCGGCGCGAAGCTCACCGCACAACTTCAGTTTACATGCGAAACAACTTACTCCCAGCGGCCGCAGGAAACCAATTCAACTATATTTTCCACTTCATACTTATTTCTACAAATTTTCTTCACGGCCTATCCTATTTCCCCACCCCCAAAACTCCTATAACCACCGTTTCCGTAGGACAAAATTCTGGGACTAGGGGTATATGAGCCGCAATATTAAAACTACTTTTGCCTCTTACTTGGTGCTGTGATGGCTTGACACTTTGCTTTCGGATCATTAATTGCCACGATTTCGATGTGCGTGTCAGATGCGGTCTTGATAATCGCGCAAAAATTATGCTTGCTGTCGTCAGAGTTGTTCCTGGGTGCAACCCTTCCCACATAACTGATTCTCTTGATTAGGCAATGTCTCGGCACGCAATCTGAGAACGGCAAGTTTTTGCGCTTACTGATAAACTGTGGCCCTGAGAACCATGACTCGAGCAGCTCGCGGCTCACGCTGTTGTCACCTCTTATGAGGTTGCGAATAAACGTGAATATGCGAGCTCCAAGAAGCCATTCACATGGCCTCGATTATCCTACCATTACTTATGATTAAGGCTTCTCGAAAAAATTCGAAAAGTCAGGAAAATAAAACTCACGTTCCAGCGGCCGCATCTTCTTCTGCAGTTGCGAGGTTTTCTGCCTCGTTAAACTTTAAAAAAATGTCCGAGTCCCGTCGAGTGAGCTGCCACCTGGGAATAAGCTTCCTTCTTCCTCATCGCCGCTGCGTGCTCGGCCATTCGCGCGCGGACTAATCTCCCGCTTTCGCCGACGTAGTTGCTTTGTCCACAACTGCACCAGATCCGGTGCACGACTCCAGCCATCTCCTGCCGTGGCAGTGGGTCGTGCGGTCTCATGGACCGGCGTCTGGTGCTTGCTTCTGGCCTGTGCGAAACTCCAACTTTAAGTTGGTTGAGCAGGAGGCTGACTGCTTCTGATACATTATTCATGTACCGTGAAATCTGTGAATGTATCACCCCCATCTGCGCATGTCTCACACTATCCTACGGTTAGCTATGATTAAGGATTCTCGACAGAATCCTAAACGTCAGGAGAATGAAATTATCGTTTCAGTGATCACATCTTCTTCTGAACTGCTTTCTGCAACTTGCATTGTCGCTTCTATTGGCAATAAAAGTTCTACCAGCTTAAAGCTTAGAGCGATTGAATTACAAATGCTTAATGCTTACAAATGAGCACAGTTTCAGACGTAAACTATTCGAACTCTAGGGTTGAAGATGACCAACAAAATCAAACCGACGCCAAAATTTGGCGTGCGATCCCGTACGTCGAAAACGTCTCGGAGGCTGTCGGCCGCCTTCTCTCGCCACTTGGAGTTGGAGTCACACACAGGCCGGAGGCAAATTTAAGGCGTCAGATACTGCAACCGAAAGATTCACTGCCACAGCAATAAACATCTGGAGTCGTCTGCATGACCTGGTGCAGTTGCGGCACAAGCAACTATGTCGGATTAACTGGCAGACTTTTCAAGACGCGAATTACCGTACACGTGGCAGCAGTGCGGCGAACGGATGCCAATTCTCGCGTTGCCGCTCATTCGACGAGACCCGGCCACACATTCAAATTTGATGAGGCCGAAAGTTTCGCAATAGTTGCAATCGGGTGAGCCGAGAATTGCTTGAGTCATGGTTCACGGGCCCCCAATCCATAAACAAGTGCAACAAGTCGTCAAATCCATCTTCGGTGCTAAGACTCACTTTGACCAAAGTAAGTCGCCACTAGGGGAACGGACGGGCCACTGCGTCATCCTACGCCAACACCGGAGGGCCAGATGGCCGAGCAATCATCACGCCCGAGTCCACCACGCGTGATAAAAGTTCAGCAGGTCAGAGCCCGCATGCCATGCAACAAACCATCAGCACGCAAGAAGGGAACTACCGTTAATGGTCATTGTATGTTTGCAGTAATAACCATCTCTTATAAATACTGCAAACTCCCGTGCATACGCTACCCGTATCGGCTACTGCTCTCTGCTAACGTCTCTGGTAATGAATCCGCGACGGATCTCGAAAATTCAGACAAATAAATGCATTGTCCCGGCGACCGAGTCATCTCCTTCTCGATGACACATAAGCCTGAAATGACTAGCCCAATTTCATTTATTTTTGCCAGTAATCGCTGTGTTGCATTTTGTTTCACTTTTCGCATTCAACGTCTCCCCTATAGTAAGCCAACCAAGCTCTCAGAAAGGCCACCCACGCAATGAATCTGCTCGATTGAGCTTTTTTATTGCGAAAATAAACCTATCCTAGGATAATCGGAGGCTGTAACACAATTCCAATGTGTAACAAGAGCGTTCTATGTACATACAAAGCAGCAGCGTTTCACCTGCTGCTCAAAGGAGGCAGCCTTCTATATATATACTAGCGCGGAAGCCCGGCTTTGTCTTGGGCTTCCTGACATGTTGCTGTCCCTTACGTAGGCAAACCATATATGAGAACCTCTTAAGATGATTATTAAGTAGAAGATGAGTAGGCCGGAATTTCTGAGGTCGTTTTGACACGATGAATAGTATATGTACGCTCAGAAGGAGTAATTGCGCAGAAAGTAGCGACGGAAAATCGTAAAATAAC
>UYRU01044707.1:907-16991 GCA_900617775.1 Dibothriocephalus latus | reverse complement strand
GTCGGACTGAACACAGAGCCTTAAGGAACGCTGCAGTTCTGTTTACGGAGATTAGGGAGAACGCCGCAAAAAAGAACAAGATCGTGGCGGCCACGAATATGAGCTGCAAACAATCGGACAAGGCCAGTCGGGAGGTTCAGGGAGACCAAGCTGATCATGGCGAACGCAGCCAAAAGCGCAAACAGGTCAATTGAAACTGCCACGGTAAATTAAGCGGGCTTATGTTGATTAAAGCTCTCGAGGATAGCGTGGCTGAGCTCAAAAACCCTCTTGTGTTACCAGGACCCGACCTAAAACCATGTTTAGGGCAAGACAGGTCCTTTGCAGATGTCGGAATGGGATAATTTTGACGTTTCGGGATCTTCACAACGGGACTGAGGAGGGCAACTGGTCGAACCGAAGTCACTAGACCGGGTCCTAGCCTGTTTTGATCAGATGAATAACGACTGATTGGCGCCAGCAATCGGAGCTGATTGAGTAAGCCAGCGAAAAGGTTGAAGAGGGTTTCAAAATAAGCAGCCATCTTATGGTCAATATGGCGCAAATGTAGAGGCGCAAGGCTCTCTGGTCCTAAGGCTTTCGAAGCTTTCCTTTTGTTAACGGCGGTGAGGATAGAATAAGCAGCGAAGGAAATGTCCGGGGGTGGGGCTTTATGGAGGAGGTGCAGAAGGGGTCGCTGTCTTTTAGGAGTGGACACCGAGCGGGCCGAGAACAGTTCGTTCATTTTTGCGGCGATCTTACTGTTGTTTAAAATGAAATTGCCGTCCCCGAACCTGATAGACTGGTTAGATGTGTCAGTCCAGGGTTTGGTCAGATTGCGTAGAAGTTTCGAAGTGGCAGCTGAGCTGCCGCGGAAATTGCCATCTGTAAGTAGTTCATGCCAGCGTTGGCGTTTGCCGTCGTTGACGGTCTTGGTGATCAAGCTGTTCAGCTCGCCAATTCGCGGGTCATTGGCATTACATACTCGTATATCATCTCTCTCGCGTTCCAGGCGGGAGGCTTCAGACGAATAGTAGGTACGAAGTAGGGGGGTGCGGCCGTTCGGGATGTGGTGACTTGCTGTTGCGAGAAGCGGTCGAAGAAGGGCTCGCTCCGCCGTGTGGACACAGGTGGGAGGCGGTAGGGCATCGATCTCGGCTTCGTATTCGGTGGTAAACGCTGCCAAATCGGCCCCCTTTAAGTTGATGAAGTGCCTGTTTGGAGCCTTGATACGGTCGGCGGCGGTGGCCAAGTCGAGCATTATAGGGAGCTGATCGCTACCCAGGTTGATATTCGTGCTCCACATGGTGGAGGGTACTAGGCTGAGACTGGCGAGGGAAAAATCGGACGAACTGGAGGCACCGTTGGTCGGGAGCCGCGTTTGGCCCTCCTTGTTGAGGACTGCGAAGGGGGCGTGTTCTTATTCATCGGCCAGCTATTCTCCCAGGGGATCGGCCACCAAGTTGGAGCGTCACAGGTCGTGGTGGGCGTTGACGTCACTTAGCACCAAACTGTCTCCAGAACGTAAGTATGGGGCGGTGGAGGCGGTGAAATTGGGAGGACAACAGGAAGATTTAGGGAGTAAGACGTTCAGGACGGTTAGTGGCGCTGAACCAATGTCGAGAGAAACTGCCAATACTTCCGCGGTGTCGACACCAAACAGGGGTAGCTGACGACGTATTTGTTTTGGGAGTCTCAGTGGAAATATCTGGTTCTTTTTGGTTGGATTTTGGCTATTTCATGCATCGATGTACAAAATTTCTGGAGTGACCATTGCGTTATCTGCTACCAAACGAGTACACATTAAAGTTTCAATCTTCCCAAAGAAGCCTTTCTCTTGTTAATATTTGAATTTATAGGAGCAGTGAAAATCAATGAGAAAAATGCATACTGCATTCAGGATGTACTTTCTACAAGCTGTCGGTAAGAAGCTCGTTCAAAAATAGGCATTCAGACGCGACTGAAATATTGAGAAATGAGGCTTTGAGAATAAAATATGCAATTCAGTTCAGTTATAACATCAGACATCAACGATCGAGAAAGGGTATCGACGTAACCAGGCTTTCTTGCCGTCAACGGCCTGTATTGCCTCGATCTCAAGCAAGGTCTTCAAGAGTGGAATGAACAAATTCAGCTGGTGTCTGAGTTAAGTCACCTTATTAGCATGCGTTTCATGAAGTCGGAGTACCTGATACTTAGGTTCTGTTAAAATCACTCTCATCTTTTAAAAGATCTTGTAATTTTCGTTCATAATCCTCCCATTTTAACTGCACGTTCATCCACACTTCTGAAGCTTACTGAATAAGGTGCTCTAGACAAAATCACGCCATTCTTCTCAGACTTCTCGGACCCTTTAAAATTCGCATAAAGAGCTAAGCGTAATGGCTTGGACGTCGTGCTTGTTATGGTCCACTCCGCTCTCTCGGCTGGAATATAGTTTGACTTATAGATTACTCGTAAAAGTAATTGTTTCGAAGTGCTAATCTGGGAAGGAGGAGTTGCTCAGCGGAACACATGTGTCGTGTTGCTGATGTTTTGACATTAAACGCTTTGTGAAAGGGATGGCTAACCAGGCTTCCCGAAACGTCTTCGACAACTCTATTCCGCTGAGCATTTCCGCTTTTGTAGATTATTTTGCCTTTTGTCTCCACTTTTCCAGTCTGGCAATCGCGCATCTGAAAATACCCACATTCCGTCTCACATTCTGTACTCTTATCCTCTTGATTTCTCCTATTTTGCTTGAGACAGTTACGCCTATTTTATTATCCTTCATTCAGACTACCACAGCTGTTGCGGTATTTTTTATGTCCTTTACTGTACATCTGGCACCCGAAAATTTCAAAGTGGTTCGAACAATTTGCTGATCGAATTCTAGATGTGGTTGGCCGAATTTCCGCGAAGCTTACCCACGCCATGCCCTGTGGTTTTCGGAGTATTTTTTACCGTATATAGGCACGACAGGTCTTTGTATTACCATTTCTGACACGATAGCTGACAGGCAAGAGGGTAGAAATCCAGGAACCAAGACTTGAGTTGTCCTTATAATAGCCATACAGTTTAAAGTAAAATCATTTATTCCCTCGCAACTTACTTATTTGTATCTTGGCCAGGGTGAATTTGTTATGTTTTTCTTTAAATTTCGAAATGTTAGCTTTAAAATGAAACTCATTCACTCTGTCTTACGTTGTCGATAGGCTTTATTCGGTTATGTACTGCCCACCTTGCTATGCCGATTGGTATCACAACTACTCAAACTCACAGGAACGTGCCGTAGTAGTGGCCCAACTCCTGGCGTATGTTGCAACGCTGTCTCTCGCGACTAATTGCACTTGCTTACCCATAGCTGCCTGCTTCTAGACCAATCCCGGATGTCCAAATCAGCCAATCATCTTCAAGGCTAACTCACGCATGACCTCGTTTAAGGCGCATTAGCGACTTCCCACGTTCTGTTACTATGGATGCCACCTCAAGGCTCTGGATATGTCCCCGTCCGGCTGCAAACCTCCTTCAATCTCTTTTCCACTAGTTTGGTACAGAATGTACCATCCTCCTAACTGGCGCGTTCCTTGTTCTCTTGGTTTACGGAACCGGACCAGAAGGTCCCAGTGGCTATGTTTTTCCTTAACTTCAGCTGCAGTGACACCATCCCTCTCCTCCATGAATGCCTGTTTGGTCCGCTTCTTCTTATATGTTTATTTTGTGGTCACAGTGTGACAGTTTAAATGGGCTATAGGGCGGCAGTTC
The DNA here is from genome assembly GCA_900617775.1 of Dibothriocephalus latus. Classification (NCBI taxonomy): domain Eukaryota; kingdom Metazoa; phylum Platyhelminthes; class Cestoda; order Diphyllobothriidea; family Diphyllobothriidae; genus Dibothriocephalus; species Dibothriocephalus latus. The sequence continues at coordinate 13,268 of UYRU01044707.1, read as the reverse complement.
CTCAACAAGGTCGAAAACCTTAACGCATTGTGGCACTTGCCTTTCGAAAAGCGAATTTTAACTTCACTAAAACAAAAATGCAAAGGTGGTTGCTATGCTGTGTATAGGCACACATTTGCGTTAGATATACATTGTTTTATTGGAATTGAAATACATCAGTAGAAAAGGTCAAAAACGTTTCGGAGTTTTTAGAGTCAGTGTTCTCTAAGTGTTTAGAATTCTTTGACTGATTCACTGCCTTTGGACCGGCTTTCTGACAGCTCCACCTCTAAATCCAAGATCAAGTCGTTCTCATAAGGTGGTATTTCCTCCAAGCGGTAGGGATTGTATCCTTGTCCGGAATCCATTTGGAAGAAGTTCAGACGGCATTTTACGATAATGATGTTCAAAATGATCAGCAGAGCGAGAAGTATAAGCCACTATGGAAGATGCAACAATATGACACATTAAACTGCTTCTCAAAATGCAACTGGCAACGAAGTGGCTTAGGTGATAAATACGCACAATGTTAATCTTGTGCACTTTTTCTCGAAAAATCAAAACATTCTCTTCAGTGGTACTGCTTGAAGAAAGAAAGTACCTAAGCTTATAACGAATTTCAATTTTTTGTCATTTCTGGCATGATAGCATGCTCATTTGTGAGTATACCATCCCGCAAAAGTTAAGGTGCTGTTCGCAGAACGTATAATCTGATTCAACTGCACCGAAATATTATCTTAGTAGAACGAAGTCAACTCGCAGGAGCATCAAGGTAAATGCAAGTGGTGCTAAGAGCAAATAATCGAACAGCTTTATCGAAAATTATTTAGGTCGGGGTGCAAAATTAAATGGCGATGGTATAAAGAAGCAACCTCAGTCCCTGGAAGTTGTAACCGTGGTCTGCTAAAATACTAAGCAGGGTACATTGTCTTGATGTTTCGGTGGCGATTTTGTATAGATCCATGCACTGTGCCAGTAAGCAGCTATGTTGTTTGCCATATATTTTCTTACATTGGTGGAGGTTCCGGCCAATTTTGACACATAAATAGTATTTGCAGTCTAGAGATTCTTTATGATCTAATCTTACTCAAGCAGTCTGATGATTAAACCTAAATTGTGTTCTTGCAGAATAACTTAGGTAGATAAAAGAAAAGCGTGCCTTTGATAGTATGCGTGACAGAGCACTGACAGGGTACAGGGTTTTCCGGTGATGAGCTTTGTCGCCTCCGATATCGATAATTCGTTTTAGGGTACGCGAAGTTCGGTTTAAATGTACCTTTAACCGACAATGGCATATGATTTTCCAAAGTTACACAGTTTATGCATGCATGTGCATTTTTTCAAAAAATTTTTGTGTTTCACCCCGGGGTTTGTATTCCCCTGCGACTGTATGCAAATTGCTTGCGATAAAAATCTAGATCAATGGGGGCGCATAAAAGACAAAGTGACCAGCCGGATATCATTAACCCTGATTGGTTGATGGTAAAAATGTTGACTGCTTTATACCTCGATAATAACCACAAGGAATGAATCCAAACTGAGAGAACTCCACGATGGACTTCCGAGAATGTTGTCCACAACATTCCACAGGACAAAGACCGTGCCAAGCGCGGGAAAAATGCAGCTAAAGTAGGTTACAATGCATAAAAACAAAAAATCAGAGTGGTTCAGAAATTTACTGAAATCCCCCCGACTGAAGATTAAAAATTGACCAGAACTGACTACCACAATCGCCCGTTTTATCGATATAACCTCTCATTTTTTGACTGATAATCAAAATTAAAAAGATTTGTGACCGTTTTTTAACCGAGACTAGCTAGAACTGACCACTGGCACAATAGATTTTTTCGCTGGAAATTTTGAATTTATGCTCGAACCTACCATCAGCAATATAATCTGCGTGCGAAAAGACTAATCAGTGAACGTAATCATAATATGCTTCTGAATGTGCTTGAGAACAGAACACAAAATGTGAACCATCAGGTGAGGCGCTAGAGCCTTTGATTTAGGTAGTTTGTAACTGACGGATCCGCGTTCAAATGTCCATTAATCTCGGCTTATGGTTAGCTAGGGCTAGATATTGATTCCAAACGAAGTAGAAATTTTATTTAGGGCTCGCTTTTAGTTTATCAGTAGCACTATAATGTTCGAAGTTTCCTAGCCCATATTCCTATGTGAGTTTCAAGGAGCTCTACCGTATACCAATAACAAAGCATTATTCACACGGTGTAACTACGATCCTATCCTCACACATTCAGGTGCTATCAGTAAACCAATCATTGCAGATAAAACGGACATACGTACACGACGATCACGACCCAAATGCGTGGAAGATTCCAATCTCGGTGCCCAAATTCATTTACAATCTTTAGTCTGAATTTGTTTGCTCCGTAGATTATGGCCAGAAGGCAGAAAAGGACACCGGATATGAGCAGAGGGAATCCCCAAACGGAGTCCTAAAGAAAAAAAAACACCAAGCGAGCTCAATACGACAGTTAGCTTACATGAAAACCTACGATTGGGCAAGCTCGTATGAGTGTGAATTTTTAAACTGAAGATTTCTTCTTACCAGTTAACCGACCATGCTCATAATGATATTGATGATGTTACTGGTGGTGATGGTGATGGTGGTAGTAGCGCTAATGGTGATGGTGGTGAGTGCGTCCAGAGCATTTACCATCACAGTCTCAAGTCGGTCACCACACCTCGCCCAACTAGCCCATGCGCCGCACACACTTACTACATATTTCTTAGTATATGCACACAACATGCACCTCACAGGTCAGTGGGAAGCAAATTCTCGGGTGTAACTTGCGTGGCACACCCAGACGAACGCATAGAGCTGTGTTGGCTACTACGTCAGCAGCAGATGGGTTACTAGCTCGGTCATTTAACTGGTGAAAGATAGAAGAATTCAGGTGAACTATGAGGAACTCATCTACACGATACATCAGTACATGCTTCAGCAAAGTAAATCTAGCATACCAAAAGTCGTCGCTCGAACGATCGCCATCTGGTGGTACAATTTGAACTTCACAGTCAATCCTATATGTATTGGTTCTACAAAGGGCTATACGGGAGATATGAAGGACCAGCGCGGAATCAGCTTCCGTTGCGGACTGTGCAAAGTCCGGAAATCGCCTATCACATGGCACACATGGGAATGTGGTGGTACGCCCAGACGTAGACGCATGCCACGCTATCTGTATGCATCCAATCTCAGCACTAGATGGCTGACCTGCGGGGCACTGAGCTGATGCATCAGAAAGCTTGAAAAACAGGAGAGAGAGGGGGGTGAGCTCGGTTCTGGGGACTCTATCCTCACAGAAATTAAGGTCATTTTCTAATTACAAACAAGTTGACGCGTCTTGAAGCCGCCAACCCTTGCTTTGACGTGGCTAATTGACCGGGTAAGTTAACCCCTCAGGATAGAGAGTCAGGGTGCAATGGCTCCTTAATAGTGTGTTCTATATGCTACCCCCACGCATATGGGAGCCGCACTGATTACTTCTCGTTTCTGTGTAAAACTCCTCTAGCACACTCAGGTCAGCCCGTGCTTAGAATGTGTAAACGGACTTTTTGACTCTTTTAGCCATTTGTCAAAGCATGTTCGGCCCCTTCTGCTTCTGCTTGGCCACCGGACCAGGGTGAGCGAGGGAGGAGAGAGTACGGCAGACCCATTGCAATGCTGTTATCGCCAAAAACTGATTCAGACACAAGCCACCATCTTGCGTCCATTACGGTTTGAAATAAAAGATGGATCTCGTCATTCCCGACGTTCAAACGATAAAGCGACAGTGGTGCTTGTGATAGTAGACATTGTACTTGAAAGAAGACAACAAATATCTTGGTATGGTTGTCGCTGCTGATGATATTGGTACCGATTATTATTATGAGGATGAAATCAACAATGCCGGTGCTAATGCTATACTGTCTTTCGGCTGCAATATTCTACTCACCTGATTGGCTAAAAATACGATGTTGAGCGCTGAGGTCAGTCCCATGAGAAAGATTGCGATTAGGGCGATGGCTGCAGATACGTGGTGCTGAACTAGAGAGAAAATACCAAGAGCTTGTTTGCAACAATGTGTTAATTGTAACAACTAATTAACTGGGAGAGGAAGCCTTATCTCGCTATCAATTGCATAATGGCTAGAAAAGCATTTGCCACCATACTTTGAATTACGGTATAAGATCAGTATGCTTTGAACTCAAATTTAGCAGTTTGCTAGGCCATCGAATGTGACGAGGACCCATACCTTCAACGCATTATCAGAAGATTTAGGCGACTGCTCGTTTGCTTTGAAATCATTAGGAAAAACAACCCGGGTTATAAGACATATTTTATTTTGAGTGTGGAATTAGGGCTACTTTAAAATATGACAGGTCCTTATTTACGAAAATAGGAATGTTTAGGAGGGTCTTTTTCGCAAGCAAGTACGTATTATGTCTCTTCGTATTGGGAAAAGTTCCATGGGTAATGTTGGAAACAGATATCTACAATAAGCTCTTTATATTATATTATTGCCAAGGTTCAATGATATATGAGAGCATGGAATTTCTAGGATAATCTCATTACTAATTTTTTTGTTAAGAAGCAGCTGTTAGAAGGGACTTGCTGTTGCCGTGGCGTATCTTTTTAAACTAGTTGTGATAATGCACTTGTGGATTTGTCATTGCATGCTACTTTTCTAAGAAAATTACCCAGATTGCGCATATTCAGTTTCGTTATTTTTTTATCCTCCGCCACGGTTAAGGCTTTTGTTGAACTTAAAAAAATAAACCGTAGTCAGATAACTGCATCAAAAAGGTATGCAGTATTATCCAAGAAACATTTTTGGGCGGACTTGCTTTCCGATTATCCCAGCAATTATCCGCATGCTGAAGTCTACGATGTTTGCGTTCCGCCTTTTTAATTCAACAGTCAGATGGCGCAGCAGCAGAACAATTAAGTAAACCTACAGCCACTAAACTGAGCCCTGCTTACACGTTAGTACACAGGGTTTGTCTCTAGGCTAACACTGTTCCGCGATGTCATCTCAGGTGACCTTGTCTTTCACAGCCGCCGGCGGTGGTGGCACGGCCTTGGTCTCACAAAGAGGTAGGAATGCGCAAGATATCCACGTATTTTGGCAGTAACCCTGATCAGCGCTCAGCACGAGGGTTGTTTCAACAATGTTAATGTCCTATCACTTGTGGCTTGTAGGTGTTGTGGCTGTTGACCGCCACCCTAACTACAAGAACTGGAAAGACTGACGGTACTCCTCACAACTATCGGATGGTTTGCTGGGTTACTAATTAAAAACTCTTAATCTATTCATGGGTTTGAGTTCGTTACCTTTTATGTGAATGCAAATACTTGTGCACGGATGGAAACGTTGTATGAAATTAATCGGGAGTATAAGGGAGAAAACAGTCCTAGTTCAGATGAGTATAAGATCGCTGGAAAATGGCGTCTACTAGCCTGACGATTCTCGCAAGAACCCAGCATCACAGACGGTCGCAAACAAAGGCGATGAAGGTGCCAGGGGTGCAGTATTTATAGAACGCATTTTCCATGCGATCAGGTGCCTAATCCAATTAGCTGGTAGGTGCATATGATCGCGTCGTGTGAGTAAACTTCAACCGGTCATTCCGAGTCATCTATAACGTGCTGCAGACGCGGTGGTCATGTGGCTAGTTAACACAAGATGAACCTAGCATTCGTACTCACACCTGCCAGTTCACATTAAAACTGATAGTCAGATGCCTCCTTCTCCACCCCTCATCTGTCCTTCTTAAGCTCCTGGGAGAACTAGAGGATAAACCATGATGTCTGAAGGCCCTCACTACTGTCCCTACAATTAATATTTATTAGTTGTCTAACCTTTTGCCACAGTAACCTACCTTATATTACTGTGCAAGCCTGATCATTACTATTCGAACGTGTACGTCTGTCAGACTCGAATTCTCAGATCACAAATTGTTTATGAAAGCGTCGCAATCTGCTAGTAAAAGAGCCCTGACTTAGTAGTAGTTGGATTCCGTGTGTGACTTACAGACGTAGCTTACGTGGTTCCACTTTATCCTCTGGGTATATTAGTTAGTTTATTACAAATTTTTATGCAAAATGAATTCCGTAACAGCGAATAAATGACACTGTTGGTCTGAGGGTCTATCGGTCAACGATTCCTAAATAACAACGTGTGGAGCAATCGTGGAAGGCTTCTTAAAACAGCCATACCTACATACCTCGACAGTTTTTCAGAGTCAGCATAGTGAGCTGAAGGTTCGAAATGAGTGTTGTTAGGCCAGCAAAAGACAGGCAGAGAAATAAGAGGCAGCAAAGTACTCGTCCGGATATGCCCATTGTGGAGTAGAGCACAGGAATCCTTAAATATAAAACAGAGTCCACATTAAAAAACAACTGCACTCAGGACTATTAAATTAGAGGCTTTTTTGATCTGTTGGTGGCAAACAACCTCTTTACCACTGCAAGCGAGGTAGGAAATAAATTGCGAATCTGACTAAAATAGGGGTGACCAGTTAGGCGTCCATCCTACTGCCAAACCCCGATGGGTTGAAAGCTTTAGCAAATGTTTGAGGACGTTTATCAAAGGTACATGGTATCCTCACAATGAAAGTGTTTAGCCTTAAACAATATTAGTATTGGGTCGTCAAGTATGGAATTTTTCGAAAAAAACGTTTGCTGATATTTTATAAATAAAAGAATGTTCTGCAGGTTGCTGGACCACTTGGTCAAACTGGTTGTTGTATACCTCTGGCATGAACACTGAGCCAGGATTCATAAACTCATGATGTATCACATCTGTGTCAGACCACCCAACGCTCACCAATAGTTTTTTCTGATGAAATTTGCACACTCACTTGTGTTTCGATAGCGTTTCATTTTCCATCTGAACGTTTGCGGTTATAGTACTGAATCTATACCTCAGTAAAGGTTAAAATAAAATTTATTTCTGTCTTTCATTCCCTTTGTGTCACACCCTCCAATCCTTTTTTCACTTTTTTTCATATCATCTGCGTGAGTGAGTATTGCTTTCTTGCTGATACCAACTATAAACGATACTTCATGCCTACGTTGAGCTACATTTGTCGCAACGGTCACGTCCGATTTTTCCGTATCCACCATTGATTCGGGTCGACTGCGCAGTCCATTCGTGATGTCAAAGTTATCAGAACGAACTTTCGCAAACCAACAGTAGTTTAAGTAGTGCCTCTCAACTACCCTCAGTCTCAGCATTCCGTCCTATAAAAACGGTGGTTAAAGGGGTTTTATGGACGGATAATTAGGATATACAGTGGAATATACTTTAAAACTGCTATCTACATTTTTATTTTATTGTATTTAGAAATGCTGTTGATGTATATCTGTAGATTTTCCTAATATGTACTATCGTTTGACGTATTGTGGAAAAATCCAATTATCAAAATGCAGGTTTTTCGAGATTCCTGGAAAAATATAAATAGTTATTATGAGATCGTCTTCGTCAACTTACCTGAGGTCCAATTTACCGTTCTAGAGTAAGATTAATATAATGCGCGGCGCTTCGCGCCCCACACACCTTCAATTTAAATGCGGAAAAACTTACTCCCAGCGGTCGCGGGAAACAAATTTAACTACATTTTTCCACTTTCTACTTATTTTAACAAAGGTCTTTAACTGCATATCCCATTTCCCCACCCCCAACACCCCCTGTAACCACCGTTTTCGTAGGACAAAATGCTGAGACTAGGGGTATATGAGGTGCACTACTTAAACTACCGTCGCCGATATCTTACTTGACGACCCAATATTTTCATTCAACGTAATGCTGAACAGTAAATAATACTGCAGGTTTTCCATTGCATGAAACATTGGCGGAAATTCCTAAATTCGGTTCCAACCGGAAGGATAACTTAATTAGCCTTTTAATACTGGTGATAGCCCAGCCTATTTCGTTCACAGGAGGATGTCTTAATTTTAACGAGCTTCGTTCGGGCCGACATAAATAATGTAAACACGCCCTTCAAGGCAGCTCGTATTGACAACAAAGACAATGGAGACTGGAATGGTCATTTCTGGTTTATTTAACGTCGTCAGCCTATCATACTCAAACTCAAGTGGTGACCCATGCAAGCATTGAACTGGCGACCAGTTTGATCAGGGTCAAACACCCTAAACATTCAGCCGCCAATACTATGTGCCTATACTACCATCCGTTACGGCTGTCAGGGCCTCTGGCGAGACCCAAGGCAGACTGGTACAGATGAGTCCCGTTAGCCGTCGGGCGAATGTTTCATAAACGACTGCATTCAAGGTTAATAATGCATTTATCCATGCTATGAGAAGATTACATCGTGCAGATAAAACTCACACTGGATGGGGGCTATGTTCTATACTTTATAAGTAGTATTAGTAGATGAACAAATGGACATTTACGTTCTTTAACGATTTCAAAATTACAAACATTTTTATAAAAACCACGAGAGACACTTGCTTCAAGCGTCCACTTTGAAGAAGACACAATTTTATACCGAATGTATAAAGGAAAAATATTTTTGCTATTTTTGCTATCAAATATATTTTAATTTTAAGGCCACCCGAAATCAAGGTAAAGGATTCATACTTATAACGAACTGATAGTTTACAATACAGTGCAATACAATACAGTACAATATAATGCATGCTACCGATAGGAAACTCATCCAAAAGCCGGCATCTTGACTTACCTTAAATACCTTGGGATTACGTTGCATGATAATTAATTTTACAACCCTACTTATGTAAATTACTCGATCTGAAATCAAATTTTGCAATTTCGGTTGACATTTCATTATATAGCAAATCTACCTTAAATAGTTGTCTGCCTCATTTTCAGCAAGCATTATTTCTTTCACGAAGGTGTCTTACACTCCTAGGAGTATTCATCATGAGGCAGCTTACCAGGTGAAAGTTAGACCAGTGCTCCCGGGTCCACTCTCTTGCATGATTTGTTGAATATTAGTTCTTGTTACGTAGGGCCTAGTCCGGACCAGCGTTGCAAAAACTGTGCTGAAAACTGAAATGCCGCACACAAAACTGCAAGAAAAAAATACAGAACTTCAGAACCAGTCTATATGGAAGTGATATTGGCATCTGGATCTTTTATTTAGAGAATTCAGTAAGTCATATTTGAAATGTTAAAAGAACATGGAAAGTTCAATTTGGATTACGGAAACTAGTTTTTCCATAGCCCAATATTCTGATATTAAAGGAAATACTGACCTTACAAGGTTGTTGAAAAGTGGCATGAATGTGCCGTAGCGAACAACTCCGTTTTTTCAACGAAAGTATGCAGAGTAGGCCGTAAAAGGCCCATGCCAGCACCAATATCAAAAGCATTTTTTATAAAGGCATCCTTCCAGAGTCCGGGGTTGGCTAGACTGCCTAACAAGAATTACAATGTACCAATAAGCGCCAAAGGTCCGGATAAAAAACGTGAACTAGAAGAGTGAAACCTATTTGACTGTCCATTATTTTCGTGGCGGAGAAAACCGTGGACAAAGGTAGCGCACACACAGGTTTGAGATACATCTAGGATGCGGTTTTTACACATTCTTCCTTATACCCCACTTAGCAGTCCTTGCCAGTACTATAACCCGACTATAACCATTTGCCTAGTGCGCTTTTGATTCCCGTCTTGCGTTTGCTGACCAGTTTGAACAGGCGCGTAATCCTGATAAGCACTTTTCTTTCGTCTCACTTTAGTATATCCCAAAGCGCAGAAATTTTCGGCCAGGACGCCGAACGATCTACGGTCGTAGAGTTCGTTTAGCATAAATTTTGTGTGCCATTTCTTTAGATGATTATCGTCAGATCTTAGTTCCAGCGCTGTATGTGCTGTTTTCTCAGAAAGTTTAGTTTTAAGGCCCCAGAAGGCTTTGCCTTCAGCCGCCCCACAGCAGCCGGGGTTGATGCTCCACATGGAAACTATTGGTTGCTATCAATCGGCAACAAATATAGCAGAAGAACAGATTGCTACCGCAAGAAACACCTGGAGTCATTTAGCAGGTATGACAAGTTTATGACTAAGCGCAAACATTGCTTTGTATCTGGACGACCAAGGATGCATTAACAAAGAGACGGAATGAGTCGTGGCTCACTGGCTAAGAACCCGTGACCTCTCCAAGTCGGAGGTAGGTGAAATCCTCGATAGAGGGTGACAAGCGTGCAAGTCGTGAGTTGTTTAATTCCGATTTCTTCGACTGGCAGGCTGTCACTCTATAATCCACTAATACTTTGCCACAAGCGAACTGCTGATTTAAGATTTAAAGGTCGACGAACGGGTGTCGTTTTTTACTGACCACCTGGCCAGTAACATCAGTAGCAGTAAGGAAGCAAAAAGTAAACAGAGCCGACGATACGCATAAATGCAGTGGGGGTTAGGGCGCTTGAATACTTCAGAAACCACGCCTTGCTTGTAGTCTAATTCCGTCAAATGGGCATCGTGAGGGCGATGAAAGAGAGATAGGTTTGTCATTGCAACTCATGGGTAAGGATGATTTGTAGGGCCAAAAAAGAACATGGGCACAGTCACCATCAACAATACGTGTGGTTTTGCACCAAATGCCCGGAACATTAGGTCCAGGATTAAGGTGGTCGTTAGGGTTATATTTAGGGTTACGTTTGAGGTTGGGAATAAGGTCACAGTGTTGGGATTAGGGCCAGAATTAATATAAATGGTTAATTTTTGTGTTCATATCAACTGTACGGCTAAGGGTAGGACTGGGGTTAAGAGTAAGGTTGAAGTTTAGGTTTATGTTTATGTAAGGATTAGCGTTTGGGTTAAGACCCGAGACTACTTACACTTCCTGAAATGTATCGCAAGTCAACTTATGTTAGGTGGGCAAGACATTCATATGCACGTGTTCTTTTTAGGTGGCCATACAAGTCATCCTTATTTGCTAATGTATTGCCTTTGCAATGCGAGGTTGAAGGATAGAGATAAGAGCGTGGGCCAGTGCAGCTCAGGAACTTTGAAAAACCTGCATGCATAACCATGGGAAGGTTAATTGTTTGGTCGTCTCCTTTGCCTCTGCCAGTGCCCATAAGTGCAGGCAATTAGAGCGCTCGACAACACTATATATGGCTCAAACTGCTCATTTGACGTCTAAATGGTGGACCTGCCAATTACGAAAGCCACAATTGCGGTAGGAATGAACTTTACACATCCTGTGCACTTACAATCCTTTTGGTAAGCACCTAGTCGTCCGACCAATAGAACCCCTTCCGTGACAGCAACTGAAATAGTAGATGCACAGTGGAGAAGCCTACAAGGGCAGTCTGTCCTTACCTTCAAGATGAAAAAGCGGATTGCACTAGTAAGTTAGTCTTTTATCTATGGCCAGATACGTTCATGCAATTAACGAGTTCAGATAACACTATAAATGTTCAATGCGATGTCTTCTAGAAAGGGCAGTGTGGGAATAGGACTATCATTTTAGCGGTCGGCACATTCATTTGTGGCAGGCGTTCGTCCATATATTTTCGATATTCTTATCGGGAAACCGTTTTCTTGTAAACGTTTAAAAATATATCCAAAAGTTCGTTCGTCAACTTATTTAGAGGACAAATTCTCTATTTCAATTAGTTAGGTACTTCACTTAGAGGGACGCAATTGTAGGAATTTGTGTACAACCCCATTTATTTTTTCTTGAGGAATACACTTCTACAACGTAGGAGTTCCAAACAGGGAAGGCAACCTCCCTTCTCCTTTTCTTAATCGAAAACAAGCGCTTTTTTCTTTTATTCGTTATATCCGCTAGGGTATCACAATCCAGTTCTTCATCACATATTAAAAAGTTCACCAAAATTTGAGCATAGACACCAAGGTCTTCCATAAATAAATGTTTCTGATTCCTCTCTAGGTTTCTCATAAATGCATTCGTTAGAAGGGATCCAAGGAATAAGCCCGTCCCTACCGCATCAGTCTGGCGACAGAATACGCAATCACAGCTGAAGTAAATCATGGCGATTGTATGCGAATAGATACACATTCCACTGTCAGTATTGATGGCCTATCGCGTGTAAAAATATTCCACAAATACTTATGCGATGCAGACGCGATGTATGCAACTGTTATCTGACTATATATAATTGGTTGTAGTGGATGGGAGAGCTTTTAAATGTGCTAACTGTAAAATGGCCTAAAATGCATCCTATAAAGTCAACTAGGTACGTCTGTCAATTTTGTCTTCCGCTACCTCTGGTGATGGGCTTATGAATGAATCCGAAAATTCAGCCAAACAGGGCCCTTTTCCAGTCTATTTAGTCGGAACTGCACAAAGCTTACAGTCCTGGGAGTCCTGCAAACAACTTCCATGATGAAATTTAACTTTGTTGTTTAGGGTATATCTGGAC
>UYRU01044702.1:417-14018 GCA_900617775.1 Dibothriocephalus latus | reverse complement strand
TTTTTTCAATCTTATCGCTCGCCTCTCAATACACGTACGTTTTTCTGGCCGTTGCTCGCTTATGGACACTCTAATAGTGACTGTTCCGGACTGGTAGGGCTAATAAACCAGCCTCAACAACCCAACAGCAGACCATAAAGCCCAGAGACTCGCTACCAGTGACAGAGCTATCGACGGCGGTCTGCGGTAGGTTATGCCCGGATTTGGATAAAATAGATGATGGTAAAACAGCAAACGCCTAAGCTAACGTTAGAAAGAACACCAGCTTGCGACCAACCGCAAGCACAAGCTGCGTCTGGTCTATGGCCACCTACAACAACAGAACCACAATTTGGCTTTTGATAAAACGAGGGTGGTCAGCCGAGACACATGGCCAGGCTGATGCTGAAAAGTTGACCCTCACATAATACATTTAACCTTGGCATAGACCCGCATACACCTTAATAGGCTGTCTGTACGAGGCTGGAGTCGGTTCAAACACAGGAGAGCCAACTGCCGACTCTTGCGGAGAAAAGAGGCGCCGATCAGAAGTCACGTGACTGCCCTGGCGTTGCCACTCCGACACACCCACAATGCCAAGGCCACGTCGCAGGATCACCAACGCCTGATCAGTCCACCGTCTGACGGGGAGGGGAGGACGAACGGCAATCACGAGAGCCATTAAAGGAACACAAGTCGTGTGAATCCGCAAATGTTCGACATCGGAGAAGTCAGAAACAACGGCCAATGGACAGAACACAAAGATTGCTAACCTATGCTGTGGGATGAGGCACGTTGAACAAAGAAACGTATGCAGATATCCGTCAGCAAAATACCTTATTTGAATGCTTTCTCAGTAGATAATAAAAGAACTAACTGTAATTCTAAGCATAAATCTAACTTTGCTTAAACCCTAGCACTATAGCTAAGTTGAACACTATCGCTAAATTTAACCAAAATCCTAAACTTAATCCTAATTATCCGAAACTTTTGAAAAATTTCGGCTGTTCTGCACGCTGTTCCCCTTTCTACTGCCTGCCGAGGTTCTCCAGCGAGGATTGCTCCAATCAGAAGCACGCGTGGCACATGAAGTGTTCGGTAGTTCTTTTGATCTAGTTCAACGAGTTACCCGTCAAAAACTTTTAATTTAACCTTGCGAAAACTCTTTACATTTCGCTAATTTATTCGTACTACCATTCAGGGTTTAACCCAACTTTACGGTAATTGAGTAGCGGCTGCACTTGTAGTCGTCTTAACTGCACTAATTTTCAAAAGGTTTCCAAGATGTTTGATCAAATCAGAGCATGTGGTCGGTATGTTTGATAATGTTGTATGCATTGGACATCCCCGAACTTTGGTACGTCTGGCCAGATGGACACCTAGTTTATCCTTATTCCTGTTTTGGGAAGTTATGCCTTCACTGGTCAGTCATATGCCAATTTTTAACCTTAAAAATCAGTGTTCAGAACCGCGATTGGACAGGCTCCCAGACAGAAAGTGTGAGAACCCAACTTGATTTATTCGCTGTGACCCTTCACTGGGAATGAGCAACCTTCTCATTGAGTGTCCTTGGTATATCATCTGCATTACAGCATTCTCTAGTGTACACCCCTGCAATGCATAGAAGATGACTCTGGCCTCCCTGTGACCGAAGAACAGTGATCCAGGGAAGGCCTGTTGTAAACTGGTAAGCCAAACGGCTAGTGCGAAAATGCTTGCACTTTTCAAAGGACCGTCTTATTCATTTAGAAATAAATTCATAATAAAAAATATCTCTAGCATGTTTCGAGCTGACTGCTATCGAAATCGCACTTTTTTCTATGAAGAACTTTAAATCAAGTCTGCTTAATTTGTCGTCAAACGTAAGCTTGCGGTATGTGCATGTAGTTTCTTTATGACTTACTTTCTGTGCCTGTTTGTATTTCATGCCAACGTTATCCAGTATTTTTGTAAAATATACCCACCTATCGCTTGTAGACACTCGGTAGTCCGGGAAATTAAACTATAACAGGCACGATCAACCCATCTACAGTAGCTAGGCTGACTCATGAATACAAAAAATCCTTATTACACAAACGAAGCTCACGTTGCGTCCCGCAAAGTCTTGCAACAGTAACGTAGTGGTCGTTCTTCACGATAAGGCATACTGCATTTTACCAAGTAAGAAGACATTGTTTAGAAGTACCAACCTTCTTAGAAAAGCGAAATATTCCGAAACATTGAGAATCGGGCGTACTAAGTAAACCTGACTTTTAAATTTAAAGAAAGTCCTTTCATGCAACAAACCAAGCGAATAAAGCAGTACAGGTTGAGGTTCGTTGGAAAAAAAGCGTTTTTAAGATTGCCGGATACGTATATTTCCATATTACGCGCAATTTAACGTTTGGGTCTTACCACTTAGCCCAGATTTCGAGTATGTATGGTTTCACGAGAATTGCTAGTTATTTCTTCGGTTTATAAATTGTTGCAGTTAAGGTGGTCGAAGGCAGTCAGATTTTCAATTGGTTATGCGGATTTGAATGTCACAAGATTAAGATATATCGTGAGCTCACGCCCAGAAATGTCGGTCAGTGACTGATAATTTTAAACGGAATTGACATTGTAAACGTAACATTTTATGTACATGAAGAGAAATTTCCTTCTGGCAAATTCCTTTGAAACTATTTTGGGACTCCGATTATGACAAGGTTCAAATCGTTCTTGAAATGGTGGTTATCATTTCAAGAGTTTCAGTGGTTTCAGCCGATGGTCAATAAATAAGGATTATTGTCAACTTTTTTACCAAAACCTTCGACATGGGACATTTCGCAAAGGTATTCACCTTAAAAGTGGGTTTTGGGCATTATTTCAAATACGTCTGTTTGTTTAAGTCATGGTTTTAGAATCACAAACATGTCAACTCATGCCCAAGAGAAATAAACGTCTGCAACAAAAGTCAAATATTAATATGCTTCAGATCAATTAAAGGGCTTTCTATAGCAAGTTGGCTCCTGAAATAGCGCTTTAATTATATATTTCGGCGTCAATTATCTGCGCAATTTACCTTTTTCGAAGTTTACTTACAGATTAAAACGGCAAAATGTGACGGGCTTCTCGAATTTCCTGAGGAAAGAGAATAAATGTTTTGATGTAAATAAAAGAACTCACATTTCTTTGTATACAAGAACAATTTTTTAGTATATTTCTTTACCTTTAGGCCCCGTTCTAAGATTGCAAAAGCACAACACAGTAACAGAATACATACTACGAGTTTGCAAAAACTGACGATCTTCTGCCTGTTTCGTTTTAATTTTCGCTATTTGTTCATACTGAACTGTAGATAGAAAAAAAATTAGGACGGATTGACAGAGAAACTTAACGGCATGTCTCGAGTGTCCATCTTTATGCTTGTTTATGGCCATGCAGCCTTATAAAAAATGCAGCCTTATAAGTTTATTGCTTAGATTTGTGGTATAAAGCCTAGCAGATTCGCAAAATAAAAGTTTCTAAACCTGATCCGCTCTTACATTTCCGACAATACTGCGCCATCTCATACTTGCACTTACCTAAATTTCATGAGCGCAAAAATATTTTCTGTTCTCTGAACATACACAGTTAAAAAGTCTCTCGTTTCTATTAATCCTTTTTTATAATGCAACTCACATAAACAAAGGTTTAGTTCGCAGCGTTTAATAATATAGTAACTTCCTTGGATATCAAGAAACGTTGGATTTGGCCCAATTGAATTCACATTTTCTTCAATACACTTATCTGAACTGAACTCTTTTCTAATCAACAGTACTTTTTTCAAAGAATAAAATAAATAACCTCAAAATTGTGTTGAACCACAAATTCAAATTTTGATCGTCACATTCTATGAGGTAGCTAACCCACTGTAGAAGAGCAGATACATTCTGGAAATGGGCCGGATCAAAAATGATGTGTTTACCACAGGGTTTTGGGATGGAACTATTGAGCCCAAATTTCGGCGCAGGTTTGTCATTTTTGGTTGCGTTTGCTAATTTAACCGATACTTGAGACAGTCAGGTGAGCTTAAGGTAACGTGGATGAAATATACACAGTAATCAACGTAAGCCTGGTTATCATATGAAAAGGTAGGGCATAGAAGAATTCGATCGGGTATATGTTATTTTCGGAATATATTATATCTGGGGAACCCCAAGCATGACGTTGTAACAGAAACGTCCCGCTCCAGTAATAAGTGTGACCCTGCATAACAGTTCAGGAAGGGTTAATATTCCCATGCCTTAAACCGAATAATAGCGATAATGTAAACTTAACCCATAGCTCTAAACACAAACCTACCTTTGGCCTGAACCATACCCCTACAGTTAACATTAGCACAAAACTTGGTCCCAAATTACGTTAGTGCCAACCTTAGTTTTAACACCACACAAATCTATTCCTATTTTTCCCCGGGAGCTCAAGCAAACATACATGTTTTGGTGATGGTTCCTGTTCTCGGGCATTGGTTAAAGGGTGTCCTACTTGACTAGAAACAGTGATATAGATAAAAATCATGTTCAAAAATCGAAGCTTATCTCTTGAAGCAAAAGGCCGTATAATATATTTTTTAAATACTTTTTCAAGGAAAACAGAAAATTCAGATTAAATTTATTCAAAGAAACTGAGTGCCGCAATTTAAGTAGAAATCGCACCCCTGATTATGAACTTTTGGCAGGTCGATTAGTTCTATATGGAGACCAGATTATTTATTACAAGTTATTTTTTAAAGTGGTTGTGGAGGCAATATTGCTTAATGTTGTACTGATCTGAAAAATATTAATGGCTTATTCTAGAGATTTTGGACTACCATAGATAAAGCCTAGATGCACATGCAGCAACTCACCGTGCATAAGGAATAATGTTGCATAGGATAACAAAAAGGGTTGCTTTAGATATTGCTGAAACCTTTCTTTAAAGTTATCGAACAAAGCTCTTCCTTTATCTTGCAATTTAGTTGGCACTTAAAGCAAGAACATTTAATAAAACTAAGTTGCCAGGAGAACTTCACTTAAACCTTGTGTATTTTATCGTGCCATCTTACGTAACAAGTTTTATGTGTATTTTCTTCTCAATTATTAAGAAGCGATATATTGCAACGAAATTGCAAAATGAACTCTAAACTGGAGGTAGGCAATCTAAGACTATTTTTTATAAAAATTGTGTATTTATGTACACGTTAGCCAAATACAACATGTATTACAGAACAGCCTTTAACTCACACTCAGCAAGTCTCTGCACTCCTGTAATATCCCTTCTGTCTACTTACGTCTTTTGTGACCACAACCAAACCTTTAAATCAGTAAAACTAATCGTAAATAATTTTTAATATCTAATTTTGGATAAATCTTCTTTATGTAGCATTGTATGACTTACGTCATGATGCCAGACTTAAAAATGACAAGCACGTCCGAGGTATCGCCTCTGATAAAAAAAAACTAAAATTACTTTTCAATTCTAGAATAAGTAAAGATTACTCTTTTGAGTCTGCTCAGTTAATAGTTTGGGGCAAAGGTAACCCAAATCGTGTTTTATTGTGAATGGTTCTTCGTAAGTGTTGAATACACTGATCTTGGTTTTCACACTTTTGGCATGCAGCCAATAGGTAATACCTTCAAAATGTGTACCGTTGTACTTAACAGTACGCTATAAACGTTATAGCAATCAAATTGTGCCCCACAGCAGGGCCCGGGCGAGAGTCCCTGGGACAAAACTGGGGACAGCTCAGGGCACGATGATCGTTATTGGGGTTGCGCGCCAATGAGAAATGTCACCCATATGGGAGTTTATCGTAACACCTGGACGAAAAGTCGTGCCCTGCAAGCAACCTTATTCCGATATGGCTTCCAGTTTTCTTGCGTCCGACATGAGACCGGATGGCTAGAAACGGATAGATTGCAGTAGCTGCTATACAAATACATTATTACTGTACGCTAATGTACACGCACTTCATCGTTGCTCCGTCAAGCACGCTGTGGGGCACACGGGAAATGTCGTAGAAATCGATGGTCGACTTGTCATGTCGATTAACTGGCGGAAGATCAATGCCCATAGGTTTATGTGAAGTTAATTTCTTTTTCGGTAAGGAAATTAAATTGTCTCCTAAACAGGACATGACATCAGAAACTGGCCACAAAGTACGTGATTACGAAAGTAGTTTTATAGATGGGTTTGAAGTTAGTTTACAGATAGCTTCACCGTTAGGGTTAAAATTGGGGTAAGAGTTAAGCTTAGGGTTAAGGTAAGGCTTAGTTAGAACGGTAGTGGTAGGGTTTAGTGACGAGTTAAATGTAAGACTGGGGCTACGGTTAAGGCTTATTTTAGGTTAAGTGTGTATCCTTCATGGAATTATACGCACCGCCGAAACCTTTTCAGCGGCTGTATATCATCATCTTACGTAATTCACAGTTCTATCCTTTACGAATCTTTGAAAGTAGTTACTTGAAAAATGGGTTAGGGCAAGTTTATGTCCGATTTTAGTACTAAAGTGATAAAGTACAAATCAATGGAATTTAATTTTCTATATACCCAACACTAGTTCTCAATTCCAGTAATCATGCTCGCGTCCTATTTCGAATTTAATGGTAACTGCTCAGTTTTAAAGTCTGTATATATTATAAAATGAACTACGCGTTCGTCAATGATACAATTTGTGCGGTGCTATCGTCGAAGGATCAGCATGTGGAAAGCAGTGGTTTGTCATTTAAGCAACGCAAAGTAAAGCAGGATAAAATATGCCGGCTTCAAGTTTTCCATCACAGACGATGCAACAAATATACAGCCGATTGCTTGTCTTATGACATCTCATGAATTTGGAAAGAAAATTAATGTTGCGCAGAATCCGTACATACTGCACCTGAAAAAAACCTCATGGCATTGATGAAACGATCGTTTTTAAAAGAAGGCATATTGCGGTTTATAAATTGAGACTGTCCTATTTAGAAACACCCAAGCTTTTTTGAATAGCGGAAAATTCCAAAAAAATTAAAATCAGGTTTACTAACTAAACATCAGCTTTAAATGGAGTTATCATTGCAGCAAAGGTAGAACTGCGTTTGAAAATAGTCCTTGTATTTATCTTTCGGTGTCATAATCTTTCATATTATGTGCAGAGTAAAGTTAGCAAACAGCCCAAAATTCGAGTATGTATTTCAAAATAGTTTCAGGAGAACTGCCTGTTGTGATTTCCGTTAACACGTTGTTCTAGATAGGTTGAACTAAGGCAACCGGAGTTTCGCTTGACTGCGCCAACTGGGGCGTCACAGCAGCAGACACTTCATAAGCTCACAGTTGGCATGATTTTCAGTGAAAAACAAATTTAAACGAAATTTGCAAGTGAAATCATTGCATGCCATGTTTTTTCATGAAGATACATTTATTTTTGTCTCGGTTGTTCGTAATTAGTTCGGGTATACGAGTGTGACGTGGTTTCAATCGTTCTTGAAATTGTGGTGAACAAGTTACGATTTCCTGCGCTTTCAATCGACCCTGCATAAGTACGGAGTCTTTTCTCCATGTTTACCAATACCTTCAACATAAGTTATTTTTATTTATATCATCTGCGGAAGTAAGGCTTTTTTGGACATAGTTTCTGATGCAGCTGTTTGCTTGTATTATGTTTGTAGCTGCACGTTAACATGTCAGCCCAGTACAGAGGGAACTGAGCGTCTAGAACAAACGTCACAAATGAATATGCGTAATATCAAGCAAGGAAACTTTCAAAAAGAAGGTACCTCTTTTAAAGTGTTTTAGTTAAGTATTTCAACATCGTCTGCCTACTTTCGGAAACATTTAGTTCCTATTGTAAACCGTCATTTGGGCTATGTGGCTTACGTTGGGTTCTGTAACAGTAGAAAATTCACTTAAATAGAGCTTCTAGATTGCTGCCTAGTGTGCCCTATACATTTCACTTTCCTGATGCAGTGAGTTGTGCTTGAAAATAAATTCTGTACAAGGTAATCAAAATACAATTAAGTAGGACTGATAGTTAGGTGTAGAAGCAAGAGTGCATAACGTACGTCTTATATCAATTAATTATTTACTTCTCGAAAGTGTTGCTCTTCATTCCCTAGAAGATAAATTCATAGATATAAATATTTTAAGGTAGTATCTCTCAGGTAGTCAATCCACTAAAGAGCACACCTTGGAAGATATTGGAAAGCCAGCCAAACGCAAACGACAGATTGAGCTGTGTGGTCCTCATAAATCAACTAAACCGGTTCTTGCGTGCATGGAGGTCTTATGACTGCCCGAAAATGTAATCATGTTACAACGGAAACACCTTTTCACCTTAACTCAGTAAACTACACCCAAGCAAGCTAATAAATAACACCGTTCAGCTGATATACTAAAACAAATAAATACACAGATGAGAAGTCAAATTTGGCATGGAAAAAATTATATAGAGCCTGTCCTTAACGAGAGCCCGACCGGCTTTGTGAAATGTTAAGGCTAGGAAAGGGCAAAATAATATCTAAAAATATGAAACCATCAACCGTATTGATGTCAGAAGGAAAGTATGGTGGATTATGTATGCTACTGACATCGGCATCTTGCGACTATTCCGCAGTGGCTGATGGCTTTCACAGCAAATATTCGGATAATTTTATAGAGCGGGTACGAGACGTTTTGTGCCGAATAAGTTGCTCTAATTTCGCTAATGAATTTCCGAGGAAATCACAAAGTCCAGCATGGAATGTTTACTGTTGTTACTTGGTCGAAATTTAATTGAAACGTATGTTGGTGTATGTGGTCGCCGACTTTTATGTAATGGGATAATATTGGGTATGTAGGTAAACAGCTTATTTTTCAAAATTTTCCTCCTCTTTTTATAGGCAATTTAATTGAACGCGTATTGCTGTAGCATACGGGACGATTTCACTGAAGACTGAAATTAATAAAGATGAAACACCTACTCTTTATGCAGGAATTTATCTTTTTGGCCGTTTTCTGTCCTTCATTAAATCTCTTGAGTAAAGGTATTTTGAAAAATCTAGAGGGAATCCAAAGGATGTCTAAGAAATAACATGATACGGATCAACAACTGATCCAAGCAAAGTATTGAGATTGCTTTTAGCGCGGCTTGCACGTACTTGTCATTTCAAACGTGCAAATTGACACTTCTGAGACAGTCAGCCTCGGTATCTGGCGCCAGAGAAGTTGACGCCAGACTACCGACAGGAGCATTTTAGACAGACAAGTTAGTAGCGGACAAGAAGCTACGAAGGGAAAAAATTTCATATAGGAAACCTACAGCAAGTTATAAATTTACTGAATTTTCCACTCGTGCTATCCTAAAAAGTTTGAACACCTAACTGAATAAGAGGTTGCAAAATCCCTCAATTTAATAATAGTTATTTAACTAAAGTTGGTACACATTCTAGAAAGAAAGTTAACCTGTTTACTTCACATTTAAGAGCATGATTAACTAAATAATGTGCTGTAATATGGGACTTACACGCATCAAAATTTCAAGGGATAGGATGTTCACATGCCATCTTTATTCCAACAATATATGTGATTTAAATGTATAAGTATAATGATGGGAAGGTACTATAAGTAACAAGTAATATAATGTAAGTAGAATATGTAATTATTGAATTGCTTTAAGTAATGGTATAAGTTGTTACAAACGGTTTTGATTCTTCTTATAAAATTACTCCATCAAAATGTTCGAAAACATGTATTTTGCTGAAGGAAGTGTACAAGGTAAACATATATACAGGGTAATTTTAACGGAATTATTGAGATGTTGTCAGTTTTTGAGCTTTCTCATTAATATAAGAAACCCCCCTACTGAAAACATAAAACACATTTTATCTTTGTATTTGCCACAATTCTGCTATCCTTTCTTACTTTTATGTCCAGTAATAGGATTGAAGTAGAAAACTGATTGTAAGCGAACTGCGATGATGTTGCTGCCCAGACAATTTTATCTTACGCGGTAACAGAAGTTAACCCATTAAACCCATTAAAAATATCTCACACTATAAATAAATCAATAAACGACTTAATGATGGTCCTCCTCATCGCGATTTGCGGAGAATTTCCCAAGGGTAGAAAAATATCGAAACTTTAAAAATGAGATTGTCTATTGTCACGTTCAACGTGTTTTTGGCCACGAAATGACAGATCTTTACAAATTTGAAATTTTGGATCAAAAAAACGTAGAATTTATCCTTGTCCTTACGCCTTGCTGCATCAGGTTTATGTGAAGAAAAACCAAATTTGCAAGTGTGAGAAGTTCTGATTGGTAAACACTTTGAGTTTAATTTTCACTCCGCTATAATATAAATACTCTCAAGGATGCACCGCTTACAATAAAGCAGGTATTATACCAGAAATTGACACAAATAAAGGGTTACTATGATGCACGCATACAGTTGTAAGCAGTTACCTGATGAGTATAGGCAAACAGATTCCCTGAAATGCACTTGGATAAAAACTAATAACATTTTAGTTTCGATGACTGATCACCTCAAGTTCCGTCATCATGTTCTTCGCGTTAGATCATATAATGTGCACTGTTATATTTTGGGGGTCATTTAAACTGTTGTAATGATTTATCGTCTGTCAACATAAATATCTACACTCATTTTCAGTTCAAATAACAAACAAAACGATAAGATCACAGAACTCGACGTCCATCTGCATCATGCAATCATCTGAAGACAGATGCACCGGTAGTTCTGTACCATAATTCCTCGGAAATATTGTGCCAGAAGTATTCCCCAATAAACGGCTGTGATAGCCATGAAGAAGGATATATGTATGTTAGTTTAACATCGCCCCAGCAAATAAGCACGAAGGTCATGTTCTTAAGAAATCTTAATAGAACGCTCTATCCAGTTTAAAGGAATTAAAAAGCGGTTTAATCATGGAATCCTAATTTGTTTAAGTTTATGTGAGTAAATGATTTTTCTTCTCTTATGTATTTGATTTCTACCATGTTTCTTCATTTGTGGACAATTTGTCCCAGAGGAAACAAATGTCACGCTCTGTCAAATGTTCTGAAGATTTCCTTACATTCAGTGATGGTCGGAACAACTTGGCAGATGATTTCTCCAGGGATGTATTATATCAAGAGGCCTGACAGTAAGATTTGATGTTTCGAAAGTAATTGCGCACACTAGGGGATTCGTTTGTAACATGTTTTATATAGCTGACCTAATTTAACGATACCTTTCATTTCTATTATTATACATTGTAAACGAGTACGTATTGTTAGCCTAACCGTAATGCTTTACCAAATTCTTATTTATTTAATGTGTCTACAAATTCAAAAACGATGTCCTGGCGACCAACACAAAGAAGTTGCTTTCCAATAAACCTTCCAGACCTTACTATAAATGTAAGGTATGCCTTTTAAGGTCAAATTTCGCGTCTCCCCAAATGATCATATTTTCAGTTTAATGAAATGTAACTGTCGGTATGTATAGCAAGACCAAACTGCTCTATTTGGAAAAAACAATGGCTGTTTTAGGTCATTGTTTATTGGAACTGTTTGTTGTTATTTTTAAGAGTTTACAGAAACTTCGCGTTCTAAAAGTTTCAAGGAACATATGTGTGCCACAATATGAATTCGGAGAGAATTCTGGAGAATGTTAGAAAAGAGGGAATTTTCAAGGGAACTTGCCCTTTTTTGCCCATTCTTCTCACACTATGAGGAGAACTAGGATCAGTTTATTCATCATATGGATCCTTTTCTTGCATGTTTCTTTTATAGACAAAAAGACATCTAGCTTCAACTGGTGTGGTTGGTTTCGTGCCGAATGCTAAATACGTCTCCTGCAGCAGGATAAACCGCTCTTTTACACTGCAAAAAAGGACGTACAGCATGTTGTTTTGCTATGTGGATAGCCTTTTAAGTTCCGGTGTGCAAGACATGTTCACTGACGACTGAATATGTTAGTGTTGATCCTGTAAGTTAACATATATCCAACATGTAGTAAATCATGTGCAAACGAGTCACTACGCAGAAAAAAAGAACAGCGAGTCATCTTTTGAAAATTTCGAAAAGTCAAAAAATGTTAAAATAAAGAAAAACCCACAGTATAGGTCCAATGTATATTAGGGTTCACGTCGGATACATTAAAATGTGCATAATAAGGACGCAAAATGGGATGATTAGGGACCAGTAGAAATCTACTTGTCAGTGCCTGCAGGTTGAATATACTTGCATATTAATTATTCTCAGTCCCTATGAACGGCTATATTGCTGTTGTGCAATTCACACAAGCAATGTGGAGTAACAATCAGCATTTGAAGTCGTTCTACAGAAGGGTTTGAGAAATATTTGTATATAAAGATATTTTTAGTAGTCGAAGAGTTCTACGGGTAGCGTTTGTCGTTCTTGACTTGTACTTATCCATTCGTAACAAGCAAAAGACCACATCCTTGAGGATCCTTCCTCCTCAACGATTACCTTAGAAAGATACCAGTCAGGGGCGTCGCCGGAATTGTTATGTTCTACCAAAATTCGGTCGATATTTTCTGAAAATAAGTTAAATTATTGGTTTATTTTGGTGAATGAAACATATTGAGTTTCATGGTAATCAGGCGTACTTATCATTGCATATTACAATGAGAGTGACATGTTCAACTCCATCAGAGCTTGTAAATTCATTAAGATCAAGCACTTAAAATGCCACCGCCATGGAAATGTTTTGAGAGTTGGAGGATACATTTATGCTGGCTATTTGGTCTCCGACGATGCATATGATTAATATTTATACCCTACTTGAACAATGAAAGAACTTAAACTGTACCAACTTCCGTCCAGCTAAAGGTTTTGGTAGACAGTTACTTGATGGCTTCTTTAAAACGCAATGCTTCATTCAAATGTAGATATTTTAAAACGCGATTCGTCTAAATATGGCCAACTTTATGTACAGCTCATGTGAACTGCTATTCCTTAATAATACGCCAGGCGTTTTGATATGCGGTTAAGAAAATTGTGGCTTGATAAAAGATATCATTTTAGACATAGGTAGACACACTTATCGTTAGACACAATAAATGCCTAGGGAAAGTGGCATATGGACAATTAAAATGAGTCTGGACACTAACTTTTCCAATGCAACATTTTTAAACTTCCTTCATAATATGCCTAATATTATGCAGCCACTAGACACTTGCAGTTGCATTGTGAACACATATCTCCAAACAACTGTTTCTTATTGTGCACTTAGTTTTTAAAGACATTTTCATATGCGACCATAACAGTCCTCATGCCTTCGAGCTTCGCTAAGACCCAGCTAAACGGTTTAGGATAAAAAAAACACTTGCGCAATTTCAGGCAGGTGATATTGAAAATATCTTTGCTTTTGCATGCAAACATATTTTCGGATGTTCTCGGAAGTGGGCGAAAACCAGATTCTACTCCGCCTTTGTCATCTAGTAGACGGATGTAGATGTTGGCGGTCGTTCCAGAACTGTCTTCTGCTCCAGTTAGTAAAGTGATCCGATAGGTGTTATGATCATCTATATGGGAACGATTAAAATAACTGCTTAAATATACATAAATGTAAATAATACGTGCAGTAGGTGACATATCTGATAAAAGGTTGAGGATTGGGGGATTTAAAAAAAACTTGAGGTCGTTTATTAAGTTCATTGGG
>UYRU01044670.1:1336-16542 GCA_900617775.1 Dibothriocephalus latus | reverse complement strand
AATATGTCCGGAGAGCAGTAGATAATGAGGGCGGGGGAGAATGAAGATATCTATATATCGTCGGAGAAGGGCTTGAGGTATGTGACAAAAAAACTTACCGACGGATGTCAGATAACAGTTTGTGTATTTTTGAGGTGTATTTCAATATAATGAGTAGATACCAGAGTAACTACAAGGCGTCAGAAGCAGAATACGTCACGAAAAAGAAATCTTAGCATTTCGTCCTCCCAACCGCCCAATAAATCCCCGACACACTACGCTTGCAGGTCAAGGATGTAGTGACCATTATTCGAAAGGCTGAAATTGATCAGGGAAATGCAAATACTGTTCAACTTCTTGGGAGGCCAGCTTAGTCATCACTAATAGCCTTTGACGCCCCCTATACACTAGCACTTTAATGCAGTTGTTCTATCCAGAAAGGAATACCTCTTGAATTATCCATATGAATTACTCAATAGTAGGATGATAAAGTTACAATAGTCAAAATGGTTTATGAGCGAATGGAAAAGAAATGAAGACCACAATAAAAAAACATATTTTTAATAAAAGGCAAACAGTGTACGTCTCTTCTGAAGCCAACGGCCAGCCAAGTTTGTAGTGGCCGCAGCCAATATGGGAGATGGGCACACAAGCACGGCCTAACGTCCATGTAAGAGTAGTTACAACGGTTGGCAGAATACCGGAGATGGTACTCTAGTATGTTTAAGGGGTGAAACGGAGAAATGAATCCCTCTGGAAGCCAGTAGCAGCGGGATATATAATGACTCTGCCGTACGTAAATGCAGTAGGACTGTTTAAACGGGTTAGTCAAGGTATGCGAAATATGCGCAACTCAAAGAGAGGGCAGAATAATTTAGTTAATAGTAATTTAATTAAAAGACCATCATATATTCCTACCATCTAAAACGATGCCAAACGCCCGTTTATTTATTGCAGTAGCATGTACGTAAGCAAACACGTATTTCTGCATAAAGCTTGTCACGCAAGTAAGCTTTATCCCTCATTTATATTTAATTCTGCTTTATTTAGCCGAATGCTGTGCTCCGCTGTGGTTCTTGCATCGTTCTCGAGCTTCATATGGAACTTTTCCCCTGAAGTAATAAATTACCACCTGAATGCCCAATTACAGATTGTGTTTTCAACACCGTGTCGGCATTCAATAAATAATTTTGTATGTGGCTGCATTGGGAACAATCTCGCTGCAATAAATCACAACTCTATCTTGACGCAACGTGGATGATAAATCGTGTATCTTTTATCCATGCACTGCTTTAGAGTATTCGTTTATTAACTGCATAATCCAAACCTTATGTTGTGTGAATTATCGTTCTTTTATATCATCTTGCAAACTGATATTCAGTTGTATGGAGAAAACGCAACGAAAGAACCCAGTTAACGGAGAAATTGCTTCAGCGTTATAAATGGGACTATAATCAGCATTGGTGGAATTATTTTATAGGTATGTACTCTCTTAAGTATCATTTTCTATTCTATAATTGTATTCCGTTCTGTTCATTGAGTCCTTCATCTAGTCACCTGCGTGTTTATACACTATGATGCTGCAATGCTCAGAGTACATCAATTAACCCATTTACGCTGCTGACGGGCATCGAAATCATAATTTACTAAAGTTGCCTGGATATTTGTAACTGAGGTGTTACCTATGGTCATTGGAAGCCTATCTACTACACTTGTACTCTGCCCTATCACAGTGAGACTACCTTCCAGGTCATGGTGAACATCCGCAGAGAAATACATGACACAAATTGATTACATTTCTAATGTAATGCATAGCACGCGTTCCCTTCAATTTGGATTCTTGGATGTTGGAAAAGTGCACATATGTAAATTGATTTAAGGGTTATGCTGTATTTGGCAAAGAAGCAAGAACAAGCAATTGTTTCAAGCGAAGTTTTTGGAAATTTCGTTCTGTCAAATTTTCTGCATTTTTTTTTCACCGAACAAAAACAAATACTGAGAAAACCTAATATAAATTTACGTTTGACATATATGCGCGATAAGAAACGACATGTTTTTCCTTAAAATTAGTATCGTTGATTGACATGTGCACTTGCCAAGGACCTACCGTAAGAATAGAATAAGACGTGTAAAAGCATTGGCGCCAAACTGACAAAAACGCATAACGGTGTGAGCTATTACGACAATTACTGACGCAAATTGCATCTGGCAATTAGCGCCCACACCAAATGACTATATATTTGTACCACTTCTTTTGACATTTTAATTGTTCGTTGCACATTTTCTCAAACCTGGTGACCACCTGGGGATACAGTGTCGAAAACTTTCTCACAAAGTTTACTCTATTTTCCAAAAGAACGCCTTCCTTCGAAAAAAGCTGCTTTTTGCATGCAGTATTTCCTTCTAAAATATCGCCCATTCAGCTGCTCACACACTCGAGCCGAATTCTGCCTTTGCTTGATTTGATCGGTTCTTATGTTGATGAGTATCATAGACTGAGGTGGAGCACCCATGTATCTTCTACTATGAGAAGAGAGTAGTGTTAACTGGATTGTTTTTTAAGTGAAAACTGCCGATGTATGCAAGCCATTTATCTGTAGAATATCAATTTTTATGTATTCATATTAGTGGGAGTGCAAATACCGCATGACTTGAATTTTTCGCTGAATAAAGGTCTGAAAACCCAGTGAAGCCATTTTATCGTATCACTCTACGAAATAGCGATGCCAACACAAACGGAAAACTAATCTATCCTTTGTCATCCTGCCGATATTTGGGAGAGTGCACCTGTACCATCATACGAGAGTAGAGTTTTTCTCATTCGGATATAGGAGAATCGTCCGTTTACTTAGTAGGATCTTCTTTAATATTTCTCTTTATATATTTACTGCACAGACCAATTCGTAGGCGAAATAGTTGCCTGCTTTTAAAGGTTGTGTGAGTGATCACTCTTTATACCATCTAACACATTGGTATTCGGTTGTGCAGAGTAGCCACAATGAGAGATCATGAAAGAAGCCTGATTTCAGTAACTTCGGCTTGCGATTTTCACTGATCATCTTCAGCGTTCACCTGCGTCGGATCTTGTTATATCGTACAGTGCTATGACACCAGTTACTGTGTGTCGAAGAGGTGGACGGGTATGCAGTAAACAAACTTTCTGCGGGCGGTCGTCATGCCGTAATTATTTCTCTCAATCTGTTGGTCTTGTCGGAATCGCGTGTTCTTATTGGATAATGTCTGGGCGCCCGCATAGGCGTACTCTCGCGCGTTGCCGCCCCCTGCAGGTCATGCAGAACATGACGGGACTCTCTAATTGGCTGGAGGCCCTGCTGCGTACGCGAGAATGACCTGCGAATTGGTTGAACCCTATCGTGTGTGACAGTAACTTTGCGGCTGGTGATAAAAAGCCTTGGACTATTATTTTTTCAACAAAGATGCTTTCTGCGGTGGAAAGAAGGTCAAGAGGTCCACGGAGTCAGTCATTTTAAACCAGCAAGCACAACGTCCTAAAACATAATACTTCAGTCCTGTGATGACGGGAATTGAGCCGACCCAATATGGCCAAATAAGGTGCTGCATATATTATCTGCATAGCCTCTTTTTGCATATAGGATATGTTCCTAATCCATCCAGCTGCTGACACATTGGAGCCGAATTCTACGTTACCTTGTATTCGGTCGGTTCCTATGTTAATAAGTATCATACAGTAAGTTGGCGCATCGGCATGCGTCCGTCTATGAGAAGAAACTAACGTTAAATTGAGCGTTTTATTCGGCGGTAATTGCCGATGAAGCAGTGCGTAGGTGGGCAAGTCATTTCCGGAAAACAAATTTTTATATATTCAGATAACATCCCGTGGAAATGTCGAATAGCTTTGCGTTTCGGGAAATTAATGTCTTAAAAGGAATCGAAAGCATTTGGCTGCGTTACTCCGCGAAACCGCGATACCAACCTCAGTGAGAAAATAATCGATCGTTTGTTATCCTGCCGATATTTGGGAGTGCCCGTCTGCGCCATCAGAGCCTATTAGGGTCTGCTCCATTCTGCAAGTTGCTGCGCCGACCTGACATAAAATAATCATCCGTTAATAAAGTAGAACCTTCTGCAACGATTGGCTGCTTG
The DNA here is from genome assembly GCA_900617775.1 of Dibothriocephalus latus. NCBI lineage: Eukaryota > Metazoa > Platyhelminthes > Cestoda > Diphyllobothriidea > Diphyllobothriidae > Dibothriocephalus > Dibothriocephalus latus. The sequence continues at coordinate 12,438 of UYRU01044670.1, read as the reverse complement.
AAAAAAAATATGTTTTGCATTTTCTGCGTCCAGTAAACTTCAGTATGCAATGCGAATGTATTTATGTATGAATGTATGTATTTATTACGGATGTATGTATTAACTTATGAATAATGACTAGACACAAAACTAATGTAGAATGAAGATATGACAAAAGACGCGTGTAACTGTCTTGGCAGTCGGCATCTGTCAGTCACGTGGCCTACACTTCTAGCAGTTTTGGAACAACAAATCGAGTTGCAAGGCGCAAAGGGAGGAGTATACCCTATTCCAATTAACCGTTACCAGATGAAACAACATCGGTGTTTGTTGATGAAGCTTCACCAATCTCTAAGGCATCCCGTTCGTCGTGTTCTGCCCTGGGGTTCAATCTCCAGCTCCGCTACCAGCCGCGCAATGCCAAGAAGCGTAGGCCAATGACAATTGCTGAAAAAGAAAGGGCAACTGGCATGTTCATTTCTTACTCAATAAGCATCATCAGCCGGTCACAACTGGCTACAGCCGGTACACCAGTCGAATCTGCAACCCGCGACGCGTTCAGCAGAAACTCAACACACTAACGATTGATCGACGATTTCTGACCAAAACCTGCATTTTCGTGGTAGATATCCGCAGTGGTTACCTTAGTCCAGATTTTTTTCCGGAAGATAAGACTTTTTCAATTAAATTAGAACTGTCAGCACTTCATATATTTGCACCTGTATCGCAGCTTAGCTAAGGAAACGTCTGTTTGTTCGCTGCAAGTTTTGTGATAAAATTAATTGAGACCATGTGTTTGATGAAATTCAGTTTTAATAGATTGACTGACACTACGAAAATGACATTAATATGACAGTTTATACCACATGCGCGACGACTGTCACGAAGTGGTCATTGCATTGAGGTGTGGCACCTGACTTATATAACTGTAAGGTAGGGTTGCATTAATTGTTCTTTTATCAAATTGGTTGTGAAGATCACATCTTGTTGCGAACACTAGATGCTTATTATTAATTTTATATGTACGCTTATCACACGACGACAGTTCCACCGTCGACCTCGACGATATGCACTATGAGTTTTAACGAGTTGAAGCACGTGGAGACTGAAGCTAAATTACAGTGAAGGTCGACTCTCCGGATCTACCACATTCTCTGACCACTTCCGCGTCGGGAATCGGCTGTCCAGACAGAGACAAGAATGCCGGAACGCCTACCACAGATGACGTGCTCGAAAAGAAATGGACTAAATTTTATAAAATGCATGTACTTCACATTTTTTTCGCTCGCGAGATGGTCATGAAGGCCACAAAAAAGTGACCATTCATCTGCACACTATCGTTTATCAAGTTATGCAAATAGTTTTAGCCACGCACGGTGGATCGCATCGCCAGCTCGCACAAATCTTGAACCTAGACGTGACAGATTAATAGCAATAAAGAGTGTGCTATGAATTACAATTTATATAGGAGAATTTCCTCAACCCGTCCACCTCTAAAGGCTGCACATTTTCATGCCAAACCGACAAATTTTCGTTGGCCGTTGCAAAAATATTTATATTTTCGGTCAATTTACAAGTGACAACCGAGGACTAGAAAATGTAACAGAAGCAAATGGAATATTTCCACGGGCTAACCGGACAAACGGCGGCAAAAGGCTATCCATGGACGAAACATGACTCCTAAAAATACGCCTCAAAATTCCACATCAGTACAGTAAGGAATAGGTGAATAAGCAAGCGGTATGCACCACCCTATATACCAATCCATCGGACCAGACTCTCTAAAAGGCGTGAACTTCGCATCTCACGAGCGGAAGTTGCGAAGTTCACGCCTTTTAGAGAGTCTGGTCCGAGGGATTGGTATATAGGTTGGTGCATACCGCTTGCTTATTCACCTATTCCTTACTGTACTGATGTGGAATTTTGAGGCGTATTTTTAGGAGTCATGTTTCGTCCATGGATAGCCTTTTGCCGCCGTTTGTCCGGTTAGCCCGTGGAAATATTCCATTTGCTTCTGTTACATTTTCTAGTCCTCGGTTATCACTCGTACATTGACCGAACATATAAATATTTTTGCAACAGCCAACATCGTGCCAACACGGCGTGACGTTTGCTGCAACTGTTAATTATCTTTCATGCCGGATGACTTTAGATATTTTCATCCGAGGTTGATATAAATTACAGTTGCAAGTTAGCAATAACGCTATTAGGAATATTAATTTGTCCACCATGGACTGACGCAAATTTTCTCTGCCAATTAGCGCCCCCAACAGATGACTGTCAAATCCTTTTTGACATTTTAATTGATCGTCACTCATCGCCTTAAGTCTGACAACGACCAGGGCATCCAACGTCGGAAATCTAGAGACTAAGTTCACTTTATCTCCCCAGAGAACGCCCTTCTTCAGTCAGGTTAATTTTTGCATGCAGGGTTTGTTTCTATAAAATATTGTCCACTCAAATATTAACAAACTTGAGCCGAATTGCCCTTTCTTTTTATCCGACCGGCTCCTATGTTAATAACTATCAGAGCCTGAGAATATAATTATTCAACTATGAGGCAGCTTTGTATTAAATGGTCTTTTAGTGAATTGACTGTGAAGATCAGACCTCGCAGACAAGACTAGATGCTATTTTTTATTAATATAGTGTGTATGGCTACCACATATGACATCCAGAAGGCATGTACTTTACATATTACTTTCATGATAAGAGCATGAAGGTGATGTAAAACGGAGCCGTTCATTGTCCCTTGCTATCTATCATCAAGTAATGCACGCAGATTTAGTAAGGTGTGGCGGATTTCACCGTCAAATCGCAGAATTGCTGGACTAAGTCGTGAGAGAGTAAATACAATAAGAAGTGTGTTGTAAGTCTAACTTTTTGTTCTACTTCGCGTGCCAAAGTCGGTTGTCGTCTGCCTTCGCAATTTTTACAGAGTATTTCCTCATCCCGCCTGCCTCTAAAAAATGTGCACCCCATCGCTCTAACACAGTAAGGTTAGATTTTGGAGGGACTCACAATTACGGTTTTAGGCCGGAAAAAATATGCAGACGGAGGTGTAGAACTGTAGCAGAAGGTAATTTATTCTTTCTATGGGCTCACCGGACAAATATTTCCGCATGGAGGCCAATGGCAGCATTATATCTAATTATCAGCGGCAAACGACAATCCATGGACAAGACATGACTCTCAAAAATTCGCTTACATCACTAGAACCTTTATAATGATAACCCACCGCCAACAAACGAAACTTCAAACGGCTTGTTCCAACAAGATTTGACTGAGCAAAAAAATGTTTGCTTATAGTATGCTACATGAGTAAGTTTGCTTTCTAATTCCTACTTAATTATTTGAAAGAATGCTTGCTTTGGGAAAAAAGGATAAATTGATTGCGTAAATTCTTGGCGCTGGAACCTCAGGTCGTCTTCAGACTTGAGTAAGTGTGCAACGAACAATTAGAATGCCAAAAGTATTGATGTACTTACATATTCAATTGCTGATAGATGCAATTTGCATCAGCCCATGGTGGACAAATTAATACTCGTTTTAGCGTAAGTACTAATTGGGAACTGTAATTTGCCAACAAAATCGCACCAGCTTAAACAATTTGGCGAGCGATTCCGTACGTCAAAAACTTCTCGGAGGCAGTCGGCCACCTTCTCGCACTACTTTGAGTTTGAGTAGCACACAGCCCGGAGGCAGCCATAAATCGTCAGATAATGAAGCCGAACGACCAACTGCAGCGACAAGAAACATTTGGAGTCATCTACGGGATTAGGTGCAGTTGTAGCAAAGCAACAATGTCGGAAAAACTGGCTGACTTCTCAAGACACGAACTGTCGAACACGCGAAAGCAGTGCTGCTAATTGATACCAATTATCAAGCTGCGGCTAATTCGACGAGACACGGCCACACATTCAAATTTGATGTGGCCGAAATTCTCGCAAGAGGTGACAATCGGGTGAGCCGAGAATCACTTGAGTCATGGTTCACGGGTCGTAAACAAGTGCAACGATTTGCCCAATCCATATTCGGTGCTGAGATTCAATTTGGCCAAAGCAAGTGGCCACTTGGGGAACTGACAGGCCACCGCATAATCCTACGCCAACACCAGAGGGCTAGCTTACCTAGCAACCATCACGCCAAAGTCCAGCACATGTGATGAAAGTTCAACAGGTCGGGGCCCGCACACCGTCCAACAAAGTATCCACGCGAAAGAAAGCAATTAACGTTAATCGTCTCTGTATGTTTGAAATAATGACTGTATCCTATAAATACTGCAAACTACTGTGCACGCACTACATGTGTATGCTAATGCTCTGTGATGATGTCTCTGATGACGAATCCGCGGTGGATGTCGGAGCGTCAGGTGAATAAAGGTATTGTCCCAGCGCCCGAGTCGTCTTCTTCTTAATAACTTCCCGGAACTCGCAGGTTCGCTTGTATTGCCGCTGTAATTTGCATCAGTCTTGAGTGAAAACTTACAAGTCATCCGGTATGAAAGATGATTAGAAGTTGCGGTTGAAATTCGTGCGTATTGATCGGCTGTGGCCTCTTCCATCTTTCTGTAAAACGTTTGTACATTTAATCAATCTCGATATATCGGTTTATGCATCAGTCATCGAAGTGCACGGCCTCAAGAAACGCTCGGCCTTTTTGGAAGGGTAAAATGGTCCCGCCTTTTCACTGCCAGCTTGTGCTCGTAAATGCGGGTGAAGACAGACCTTCGTGTTTGCCCACAGTATACGCCATCACAATTTTCATATTAGATCTTTTGCATAACATCTTTCTCATCTAGCTAGATAACCCTATTCACAGGCTGTATAACCTGGGCGTGTAAATTAGCCATCAGTTTGTGCGCCACTTTTATTTGCTAGTTTCGAAAGTGCCTTTCAACGACTTCAGACAAATTCCTTATATAACGAAGGATTCAGCACGTATTTGTTTTTTTTGGCGCTTGAGTAAAGCTGTCTAGTTCCTTTTCTTTAGATTGTTGATGTTTCATGCATCTGTATGCAAAGACTCTGGGGTAGCCATTGCGCGAAAACAATCATAAAGATAATTTAGCTCGGCTCGCTAAGTTTTCTCCGTCAGAACAGTGAAACTTCGCTGGGCGTAGCAGACTGCTGACGGCATTCCTTTTTGAGAGGTATAATCTTTGCTCTCAGCATAATTGTCGTTGTCGTTAGCGGATGTTTAGCATGTTTTATCAGTAGATTGCTCCACGAGTGTAACCGGGAATGGGACTTAATTTTTAACCTTGTTCTCGAGCGTGAATTGAAGTTCGGAATGGTTGAGTTGTCGGTGTTGCGGAGCCTATTTAAGATGGTCCTTTTTAACGACAACCAACGTGAGAAATGGGATTGTGGTTTCTATTAACTATCACAAAAGGAATGCCGCCAACATTCTGCTACGCCGGGCGAAGACACAAATATTCACAAACTGCAGTCCCAACTCAAAATTATAATTTTGTTTTCGGGAACAGGCAGTGTGTGAGCATTAAAAATTAATCGTCTAAATTGCTTCACTGAAACAGCACTTTATCTCGACACGATGGTGTTAAAAATTATGTACCTACAACCGGTTGCAACAAATACGGTATAGCAGGTGTGTGTACTATTTGGTTCGCCAACAAATATTGGGTTATGTGAATATGAACTAACACATCGTATTTATTACATTAAGGCTTTATTGTTAAGCTCGTTATCGAGCTTGAAGTGACGTCCGGAATGATTGAGTTCATGGTGTTGCAGTTTCTCTTAAATCTCACAAAAAAGGATGCCGCTAACACACTGCTACGCCGAGCAAATCACAAATATTGACAAACTGCAGTCAAAACTCCAAATAAAGATTTTTTTAACAACAGGCACTCTGTGAGCATTAAAAATTATTCGTCATTATCGCTGCAATGAAACCACACTCTATCTCCATACGATTTTATTACAAATTCTGTAAATTCAACCACCTGCAACAAATATTTTCGAGCAGGCGTATGTACTATGGAAAACTTTTTCTTTCGCCAACAAATATTGGGTTATGTGAATAGGAACTAACACAGCGTATTTTGTACATTAACGAAACTGAATGACTTTCCTGGTGTTAAGCACTGTGCAAAATTTCATTATTCCATACCATATACCTTGTTGATATTGCGCCGAATAAACAAACGGCATAGTAAGAACCTAAGTATACATAGGACTTTATTCAGTGTCGATGATAGTTTTTGAGGCACATAAACTCCCAAAAGTATAATTGCATATTCAAGGAATGCAGTCACATTTGTCCCTCGCGTCCTTTGTGTCACGCTTTTACAGTGCGAGGTTTCCGGTGAGAAATGTTTATTTTGAATTATTCATCTGCACTAGTCGAAGGAGACCGCAGTGACCGCACCCAAAGAGACAAAATAGCCGAGAGACAGTAAATTGATCGAAAAAAAGAGATATCAAACAAAAAGTATGTAGATAGTGCAGGCTGTTTCTAAAGCCAGCGGACAGACAACGTTGCTCAAATTAAAAAGCTCGTTCGGCCCAATGCCAAACCAACGACCTTATTCTTAAATTTGTCCTCTTTTCTGCACTTTAAATAATCCACTCAGCCTTCGTAGGCGAGGCCTAGTTACTATAATTCTTCCGCCGAGAAATTAATATTTTCAAATTATTATTGTTGAGCACTCAAATCTGGCCAAGGTGTGAAGTGCCTGCATTTTTCTTGAAGTCTACAGTACTGTCCGTACATACTCTCCGAAATGTTCCTCATCTCGATAATCCAGTGACCCATTGGTTAGCACTCTATCTCGCGCCCATACGTAGATGATGTGGCCTCATTAGCGAAACGTGTTCATAGGGATCAAACTGATGAGTTATAGAAAAACTGCCAGCATTTGCTACTGACCACTCATCCGTGTTCTTCGGGGCCTCTCCCGCTACAATAGAACTCAACTCTGTCACAATGCAATGAAAATATCTAGAGGACCGTGCTTATGACGACAATTAAAATGTTACTAACATCTCAAGTAATATTTCACTGGCGTCTCTTTTTCGTTTATTTCCTGTAATCCTTTTATTTGAATGTGCTTTTAAATGTTGTCAATTTTGTTTGCTGCATAAAATAAACTCAAATAAAGGTCGCTTGCAAGAACGAATGCAACAAACACCAGGCTAATTAGTATCTGGCACACAAGGAGAATTATTCATGATATATATGGTAGACTGCTTTATGCTAGAGTTCTAAAACGTATAAAGCACAATACCCGTGTCCCTTTGAAGTACCAGGCAAGTTATTAAACAAACCTACCGCCGCATCAACCACAGTTGCTCCTGTCCACACAAGCGAAATCTGTTAGACATACCTTTTCAAGCAGCTAGTAATTGTTCAAGCGAGCGTTCAAAATGCACCAAGGAGGACATGTTGAGTGTGATAACCTGAAATGCAGAAGACTTAACACGCAAAAATAATTACCCGCTCATTTACCTAACGCTAGGCCGGAGACATACAATAAACAAATGCTACATAATTCCACCATTCAATGAACAAGAGTTTAAAAACTTGGAGCGACTCAAAGTAGGCACGTGTCTTGAATACGATGGTCGAAACGGCACAAGCTATCAGTTCTGCTGCGTAGCCCAGGGTGTGCATGACTTACCAATGCAAAAGAGTCTTGCGGAGCATATACCTCACTAACTCCTCTCAGACAAACCACGATTTAATTGCAGCCCATTATTTAGGCAAGTGGAGATTGCTGCTGCAGCGTACTCTATCAAAACCTACTGCACACGACCTGGCCTCTTAAAGTAAAATCATGTGGCTTTCATGTTCACTTAGTGACAGGTTGTAATGCCGCTGCTGCCTCAAGCCCTCCCAACCTGTGACACCACAGACGAGTGAATTCAGAGCATAGGACCTTGCGCGAAGGCTGTTTTCAGTGTGCCACCACGCAGGCGAAAGACGTGCGCATTTTGCCTCCGTCCTGGCCTCAAACCAAAGTGGCTTGACGCCGATCCGTCCAATGATTTTCCCGCCCCATTAAGTAGGTTGGCCTCAACCCGTGTGGACATAGAGCACAATGCGGTGTCTGCGCCCAGACATCACTTCGGATCTGGCCCCCTCGTGACTGGAGGTGTGCTCAGATTGTCTAAAATCCCTCCTTAATATTCTCCAACACTTCTGCCCAGAGTAAACTATTTCTTCCCATGCCTGCTCTAATCTCCTCATGACCCGAACCTGGAGCATCACAGCCGTTAAAGTTAACCTTCTTAGTCTTAACACCCCTCAATAAATGTGTACAAACAGCATAAACAACTGAGTTTAGCTGTCAATCCCTACTCCAGCAGCTCAAAAACATATTTTTTGATCGCGTGCAAAGTATTAGGCCGTCAGTTTTTAAACGTTATGGTCACGGTTTATACCGCTTTTTGAAGGGTTTAGGCTAGACGGGTTTTACTGTGGTGGGGATTGCGCTGGTTCACTTGATGGATAGAGACAGCACAATGAGCATGCAAAGTGAACTAATCCACCCTACCATTCCTCTGCTACTGAGGGGTTTTCGTGCACGAGCTTCATTAATGAAAATTTCCCCTTCCAATACCACTCAAAAATCTCGGCCGTATCAACCAAACAGGACCAAGAGGAGAAGCCGTCACCAAAATAAGGAGATTACCTACAGGAGAGGCAACTACGGGTTCAGTTACTGGTAGGCCAGAGAAGCCGTTGAATAAAACGAAGATTGACAAAGCAGTTTATTTTTAAAGCCCAGAGCAGTTAACAGTGCGTTAAACAAAAACAGATCAACTGGCCCGCTCATAAACGGTCCACCGATTTATTGAAGTTCTCTGCATTTCGCGAATTTGTACAAGTAGCTCAGTCCTCCGAGCTAGTTGTACTGACTAGCACAAAATGGCAGTCGTCTACTTATCAATTTGCTCATCTCACGTTGGGCAAATTGGATAAGTGTCTGAGGTAGCATGCAAGCACACAGTCAGTTAGAAACGAGTATAAATGCACATACAATTCAGCTACATTCCCGATCGATGGCCTAGTTTCGTGTTAGAATTTAAAATTACCGCTTTTCCATAATAGTTTTCATAATACGAACGCTTAGTTGCCTACAGCCACTTTCAGTTTTTTCAGTTTGAATAAAGCGTTCGACTAAATGTACTACTCAACGCACGTCTAACCGTTCAATGCCCATTAATCTAACATAGCAAGCGACGATTGCGACTGGGCGCCCCACGAATTGTGCGCAGAACTATTGTCTGTCATCTCAGTTAGTTTATTGTAAAGTTGGCCATTCCCGCATCTATCACACTAGATCCTCGGAGGATAGGCAATAATTAGGTGACCTTCGACCAACTTCCGCTTAGGCCCACACATACAACGATGTACTTTCAGCTGGCTAAGCGCTAACTGAACACGCCCCTTCCTGCCAACAGATCCTGAGCCTCTACAAGCGGCACCCTTCCCCCATTCGTAATTCAACACACCATTTGGAGACTATTTGAGCTCAACAATTATGTAAAATAAGCTGCCAACAATCTCTCAGGTATGAGTGGGCGAACGTTTGCCAGTGGTCACTGCTGCATGAAACAGCAACATAGGATTCTGTGCACAATAAATTTATCATTCTTGTGCCTTCTTCTATTTCCAGAAAATTGGGATTCGGCAAGATGTTTTTAGTGCTACAATCAGAAGACAATTTTTTTATAAAATGTGTAAGGCTAATAGACTCCGTTTTTGAGTGTGGCATGAAGGCAACGAAAGCGAAAAAACATTGAACGTAAACCCGCATCTGCTGTCAAGCCACTTTACGCCCGCTAGTTTGTAACCACACGTGATGGATAAGTCTTAGCTGGAAGATGTTCTTGTAACAAACGTGAACCAGTTCTCATTGACGTAAGCGTGCCAGAGCAATTAACACGGAAGCGGGCAATTACGGTTAATTTTCGTTAATTATCACAACTATGCAGTAATGAATGTATCCTTTGAAAACTGCTAATTCCTGTGCGGATATCGCGTGTCCGTGCTGCCGTTTTCTGTTGATGTCTCTCATGAAGAATTGGCGGTAGACTTCGAAACATCAGGTGAATAAACTTCCTAGGTTCACCAATGGGCATTGGAGCCTGACCCTCGCGTATATGTGGCATACAGAAAAAGCATCAGCCGTGTCTATGTGTCTAGTGTTTTAAATTGGTGCACTACATTCATTAAGTCGAAACTAATCTAAGTACATTCAATTTAACGTATGTGATGCTCCGAGTTAAACCATTGCTCAGACACTGCTGATGCTTGTTATACATATCACATATACGTTTATCACTACCGATCTGTTAAGCAAAGATTGAAGCGGGTGTTATTCAGAGCGCCTGGCTAATAACTGGCGTTCGTTAGAGCGTCATGCAGGCCACATTATTGAGACCATTAAGGTTCACTTGCCCTTCCGTTCTCAAGTAACTTAAAACTCACCTATTGCTGGCGAAGCGCGATGGATTACAGCATAAACTGGAGGATGTTCTTGCTGCAAATTAAAACCACTTATCACTGTCGTAAACGTGCGGGTCTAATTACATTCAGCAGGGTTCTGTATCTGCAAAATTCAACTGCAACTCGCATGCAAGTTTCGACTGCCCGAACCTGTCAGTCATACAACACTGGCGTGCTTCTGTGCACCTGATTCATTAATATGCATGTCCTCTTCGTGTTCTAACCGCAAATCGACGCCTTGCAGATGAAGCACAAGGAGGATTCGGTGATCTTACTCAAATAATCCAGCCAACAGAGATGAAGACCTGCAGGATCTTAAAGACACTGTCAGGTTATTGTGCTCTCAAATGAGCACAATGTGTTCTACGATCAACCGGCTACAAACCGGTCATCCTTCTGCAAACCGCAATCGCTCCAATTCAAAAGAGCGTGCAGACGACAAAGTCTGCTGGTAACACCGCATATTCGGCCCGGATGCTATCAAATGCGTCACGCCCTGTTCTTACGCTAGACGTTCCCGTTCGGGAAACGGCGCCGCCATCCAGTAATGTCGACGACTGCGGCTGGCCAATCGCGACACGGTCGCATGTTTTATGTGACCGACAAGTTCACTGGGTTCCATTTCTTGATCGACACAGGTGCCA